>PVIH01007934.1:31000-95983 GCA_004025045.1 Sigmodon hispidus
GAGGATAAGAATGATAAGCATGGCTTATCAAGGGAAGAAATACAAATAAGATTGCTACACCTATATTTTCTTTGTGTTCATCTTTCCCTCTGAATTTTTTTTTCCATCCCTGTATATCCTTATTCAAGGTCTCTTCCCCCTCCCAACACATCTGGTCATTTTTTTCCTCTGCAACTCCCCATCCCCTCCCTGGGCAGGAAGCAGACAGTCCTATGGTCCCCCTGACCCAATAATGCTTAGATCAGCTATTTCATTTCTTACATTTTTTTTACAGTTGCTTACTTGTTGTAATAATGCTATAATAATATTTCCTTCTTGGATTTCTGAGGGAGTTGAAGATAAGAAAGAGTCACACTTTTCTAGTGGCAGTTTTAGAAAAAAAATCTCATTTAAAATGTGTAAGTTTGAAAGACATCAAAATAAAGTTTTTAGTTAGTAAGACAAACTAGATAGAAAGTAAATTAGGATATAATCCATTGGACTCACCAAAACAGGATAAATAATGAGATATTTTCTTTGAATCTATCAATTATTAACAAATTGGACATTTTTCATTTTATTTGTATATATTGTATATTATTATTGTACCTATTATATATTTTTCATGTCAGTTATAATCTTTTTTTTAAATTTTTGACACAAAAGGAGAAATGTGGTGATATGTTATACATTTAATAAAATCAGTCTGGAATCAGAGAAGAGATTTACCCACAGTCAATCCAGAAGAATCAGATAGTGGTAATTTACACCTTCAATTCCAACACAGGGAAATACCAGGAGTGGTGACCTACTTCTGGCTGGGCATGGTGACCTATGCCTTTAATTCCAGCAGATCTGATTTTGAGGCCATCTTGGTTTAGAGTAGGTCTTCCAAGCTCCCAAGCAGACAGTGTTGGTGCCATGCCTTTAATCACATAATTCCAGAGACAGAGAGGTTTGTGTGTTTCTGTGAGTGCAATCCTAACTACCAAATAGTAGCAGCCCATGCCTTTAGTTTTAGCCTGGATGTGATTCAACTGGGTGAAGATGGTATTTAAGGCAGGCATAGGAAGACAGATGAGGCATAAAAAACAAGGAGGAACAAGGCTGAGGAAGCTGGAAGATAACTGGGTGAGATTTGACTGTGGTGTTTCCTCTTTTTGATATTTCAGACTTTGCCCAATAGCTGGCTCTGAGTTTCTTTTAATACAACCAGAATCCAACAACACACACACACACACACACACACACACACACACACACACACACGCACACACATATACACACCACCAACACCAATATATAATTTGTCATCCAATAGTAGAGACCAATGAGGATTACTAGTAATTTCATATTGAAAGTTAAAGTTTCTCTTCATAGAGATGCTTTCTAGATAATCTCAGCTAAAAAGCAAGGCGATTTCATGGCTATAGAAAACAAATGGATGGATTTGGAGAATACCCCCTTGAGCGAGATATCACAAACCCAGAAAGATAAGCAAGGGACGTACTCACTCATTAGTGGACTCTAAACAAAAAAGCAAAAAGCAAAGCATGTCCAAACTAGAAATCAAAAACACTGAACAGCTTGGGATCTGAAACACCTTGGACTGACACCTGGATCCTCTCCCTCCAGAGGAATACCTGATCCAGTCTTGATGTTGGGGTGAGGAAATGAGATCTGCCAGGAGTGGATGCTGAACTGAGCCACATTGGGTACTTGGGACCTCCTGCCCTTGCTGGGGAGGAGATAAAGAGATGCAGAGAAGAGAGTGACTGGAAGAGGTGGTAGGGGGATGGGTGCTTGAACAAGGATATACATGGATAAAAATATGACTTTATTCATAATAAAGAAAAGAAGAAAAAAAAAAGAAAGCTTCTGTCTGACATTATTTCAAAAGCAACTTCTTCTGACATACTGAGAAAATATAAACTGAAATAATGAGAATTTCCATTGTGTTAGCAGGAGCACAGAAACACCCCATTCTGTCACCCATCAAGGATTGGAAAGAATTTATAACAGTTCACAGCCTTGGAAAGTACTGTTCATAGCAGCATTATTTGTAATAACAAGAACCTGGAAAAAACCTAGATGTCCCTCAATTGAAGAATGGATTAACAAACTGTGGTACATCTACACAATAGAGTTAGTCAGCAGTAAGAAAAAATGATATCCTAAAATTTGCAGACAATTGGATGGACTTGAAGAATATCCTCCTGAGCAAGGTACCACAAACTCAGAAAGATAAGCAGGGGATGTACTCACTCTAAATGTGTTTCTTTAGATGTGGTCTCTAAACAAACAAACAAGAAAAAAAACCAAGCATGCCCAAGCTGCAAACCACAACCACTGAACAGCTTGGTCTCAGAAACACCCTGGACTGACTCCTCAGATCCCACTCCCCCTAGAGGAACACCTGACTCACTCCTGTGGGACCAGGGAGAAAACTGGATCTGCCAGTGGTGGAGACTGAACTAAGCAATATTGGGTCAGTGGGACCATGGGACTGTCTGCTGCCTGCCCAGGGAGGGGATGGGGAGTTGTGGAGAAGAAAAAATGACCTGATGTTGAGGGAGGGGAAGGGACCTTGAATAAGGATATGCAGGGATAGAAATTGTGACTTCTTTGTTAATAATAATAATAAAAAAGCATACAGCAAAAAAAAAAAAAAAAAGAAGAAGATATACCTTTAGTTGGAAGTGAATTACATACTTGGGTTCTCTCACTAACCTTAACATACAGTATCCTTTCTCAGCAAAAATCAAAAGGAGTTAAAGCTTTTACTTTGTTCACAGAAGTTTTATAAATTGCTTTGCTATAAAGAATGGATAGGAAAAATAAGGTTGTGTAGATCGCTGACTATAACATAATGCTAATAGCTAGAATCACTATGGAAATATAATCAAATTTATTTGCCACTGATACTGATAGAATACAATGTATCAAGGTTTGAGCAGATACCTCATTCCAGCATTCTACTCAGGTGTATTCAGATCTCTATAATAGTCTGTGACTCAGAGGTTTTATATTCATGGAATTTCTCATGACCTTGCAGCTTGGGGAAATGACAAGCAAGACAATCGAGAATCTATTGAGGGTATTGTCTTAAATTTATTTAATCAGATAAAGAAAAATATACTCTAGGATGGAAGGTTTCTTGTATTTTGTAGTGGGTTTCTGTTGTCATGGTGTTACATTGTAAATAATTGTCCTGCCTACTGGTTTAATAAAAATGCTGACTGGACAAAGACAGACAGAAAGTGAGGATGGGGCTACCAGACTAAGAAAACTCTGGGAACAGGTAAAACAGAGCAGAGACACAGAGGAAAATAGTTGAAATGCTGCTGAGAAAAGGTACCTAGCGGCATGGCTGAACAAAATAACAACCATGAGTTCAGTTAAGATGAAGGAGTTAGCAAGTTATATGCCTGGCCCCAGGTCAATTAGAATAAAAGTATTGTAAGTGTCTCTGTGTTTCTATGGAACTATGGGACAGGAGGACTGCATGTCTGCATGCTGGCTAGGCCACAAAACTTATCCAACAAATGACACATGAACATGAGTGAAAAATAACCATATAAAGCCATAGAAAATTTAAAAACAATCTGGTGTTTTTGACACAGAAATGGTGTCAAAACCAAGTGGGCCATGGTTAAGAGACTGAGTGATGTATAGGCTTGAATTACAAAATGGCTGTTTAAGCTGCTCCAAGGCCAATTCCCAAAGTATCACTGAAGACTCGATTTAAGCAACAAGTTGTGTATATTGGATTCAAAGTTTCTGTTTATATTGGACAAAAAACAAAAAAGAGTCGAAGATAGCTTCTTAGTGGCAGCATTTTCTTGGATCAGCTCTGTTTGCTGGAGGCAAGCAGAGACTTGGCTTTTTTAAGTGAGGTTTCCTAATTCAGCCTTAGAGGCAAAACATTTCTAAGTCTTTTCAGAGGTCCTGCTGCCAAATACATAAATGGAGTTAATGAGCAGCAGACAGCAGTGCTTTACTTGGTGATTTATGAACCCTAAAATTTCCCATAGTGGTAGTTGTGGGTCCTACCAGTACCTCAGCTAAAAAGCTAAATTTTATAAACCTAAACTAGGAGCTGGGTAGAGCCAGCTAGCCATCCTAGCCAAGCCTTTAATATTTACCCACATCTTGGCAGATTAATGGTGTGGTCAGAAACAGAGAAAGCTGGGTAGAATCAGCTAGCCTAACCAAGAAAATGTGTGATCAGAAACAGAAAAAGACAAGAAATAAGAGATACACAGTAAGGACAGAATAAACAAAAATCTCTAAATAGTTTAGAGTATGTTAAAATAAAAGTACAATTAGGCTTAAGGGAGAAAATAAAAATAAAAAAATTAAGTCCTTAAAATCAAATAGAGTAAAAAAAAATTTAAAACCACATAGAGATGAAAATTACAAAGATGTCTAAAAACTGTATGCTACTGCCTTGTCTTTAAGTTTTTTGACTAAAAATTAAGTAATAAAAGATGCTAGAAGACATTTTATTTTAAATGCATTAATTCAATCTATATATTTTGTAAATAAGTTGACTTTAAAATTGAAAATAAAAGATATGTTATTTTGGAGAAGAGGTTTTCTTTTTGTTTCCACAGAAAATGAGAGGCTGTGTATATGTTCCAGATTAAAGAAAATAAAGTTTGATCAAGAAAAACCCCCTGAAAAGTCTCCAATGAAAACAAAAGTTCAGATGATACAGCAATTCAGAGCACCTCTGTTGCAGTTTCCTCTGAGCTCTGAAAAAAAAAAAAAAAAAAAAAAAAAAAAAAAAAAAAAAAAAAAAAAAAAAAAAAAAAAAAAAAAAAAAAAAAAAAAAGCCTTCAAGAAGACTGGCTAAGATGACTCAACCATAAAAACTTTAAAAATTGTTCCACTAAAAACTTATCTATAACCCTAAAATTTTCTTTGGATCCCCATGGGATAGCCAGCAAGCCCCCCCCATTCAGCAGGAAGTAGCCTAGAAAACAACACCCACATTGCCAAAAAATGGATTATAAATGTTTGTGTTTATTTACTGTGTTGGTTATAAATTGTTATAGGTAATGGGGGAAAAAAGAATATTATATTTGGGGTTCTTGTTTTAAAAAGAAAAAAGAGAAAATGTAGTGGGATTATGTTGTTGCATTGTAAATAATTGTCCTGCCTACTGGTTTAATAAAAATGTTGATTGTCCAAGGGCAAGGGGAAGTATGGGTGGGGCTACCAGACTAAGAAAACTCTGGGAAGAAAAGAACAGAGCAGATATGCCAAGATATGCAGAGGAAGAACTTGAAATGCTGCTGAGAAAAAGTACCAAGCTACATGGCTGAACAAGATAAGAATCATGGGCTGAGTTAAGATGAAGGAGTTAGCAAGTTATATGCCTGAGCCCTAGGTCAATCAGCATAAAATTAATGTAAGCTTCTCTGTATTTCTGCAGGACTATGTGACTGTGGTACTGCAGGTCTACATGCCAGACAGGCCAGAAACCTTGTATGACAGTATTCAATTATAATCTCTACAAATTCTGTATTGTTGCAATGATAAGAATCAGTATAAATAAATGCATATAATTACTTACATATTTAAGCATACATTTGTGTTTATACTTACACTTATACATGTAGATATTTGAAGCCAATGTGCTTATGAATACACACAATATGGTATAGACCTACAAGTGGCCATTTTTTTAAAAAAAGAAAAAAAATCTAACTGAACAGTTTTGTCTCATTCTGTTTTCTTAGCTCTACCTTCCCTCACTTTCTCTGTAAGCCTACTTCTAGAAACAGAATTCTTTTTATCAAAACTAAAGTTCCACAGTATTTAGGTAACTTACTCAAAACTTTATAATTTGCAAGTTATCTTTAGGTTTTCTTTGTTTTTTAGTCACTGTGAAAACATATACACACCCACTTAATTCTTTATGGAAATATTAATCCATTTATTCTATTTTTTAATCAATCTATCTTTATTAAAACAATTTCCATTTATATGACAATTTCTATTACTATTTTTATACCATGGAGATATACTAGTATCAATAAATAAAGTTACTGTTTGTTAGGAGAATTTTCTCCCCAGGGGAGAGAGAACTAAGGAATGTCTATCTTCTCTTCATATGATCACAATGGCAAACCAAAGTTAATTTTCAAAGTTCACCCTGGAGAACTAGTGAGTCTGTTGGGATTACTTAGAGACAATTGGTACAGTTTTACTTATGGGAATTTGAGTGACCCAGAAGTAGTCACAGTTCAATATGCATTAGGATATTTTATAGTCATATAAATAGATCTTTTTTAACATAGGCTGGGTTGAAAAAACTGAAAAGGTTAATTTGTTTAATTTGTGTGATCTTTCTGGTGACAGAACTCCTCCTCAGTTTCCAGATTTTTCTCAAATGGAAATATATATATAGGTTTTTTGGCATGTATATCTGTTTCCCCTTCCTTCTGCCCAGTTCCTCTAAATTCACCCTTAATCCTCTCCCACCATATTCCCCCTTCCATTCCCCAAGGAGGGCAAGGAGTTCCAATGTTCCATCTGGCATATTCAGTTGAAGTATGTCCAAGGCCCTCATTCCAGTATTAAGGCTGGGTTAGATGTTGCTCTGTGGGGAATGGCCATTTAGATGTCAGTTCATGCCTCTTGAAAATACTCTGATCATACCGCAAGGGGACCCACAACTGCCCACTCCATTTGACATCCATCTACCTTTGATGGGTTTATTTCCCTGAAGGTTCCTCAGTGATTGATTCTGAGTCAGTGAGCTCCCAATAGCTCCAGTCAGCCTCCTCATGAATCTGAGACCTTTACTCATATACCCTCTTGTCTTTTTCTCTTAGACTGCACCAGGAGCTTGACCTGGTACACAGCTATGGATCTCTGCTTCCATCTCTATTTATTGCAGGATGAAGGTTCATGACAATTAGGATGGCCATTCATTTGATAATAAAGGAAGTCTTGTTTATGCACCCTCTCTACTATTACTTAGAGTCCTAGACAGGACAATCTTGTGGGTTCCTGGAGGTTTTCTTAGCACCGGGATTCTTTCTAGTCCCAGACCAGCTGCCTCTATGAAGATACTCATCTCTTTTTTTCTTCCTCTCTGTTGCTCCTCTCAATAAATCATCAATCTCCTTCTCTCATTATTTGTTATACCTCTCCTTGCTCACTTCCCACTATGATCCAAATTTACTCAGGAGATCTTCTCTATTTCCCCTTACTGGGCGATCCCTGAATATCTCTCTCAAGTTCCTTTACTTACCAAGCACTTCAGAGCTTGTAGTTTGCAGCCTGGATATTCTTTGCTTTATGTCTAAATTTTACTTATAAGTGAATACATATCAATTCCATTTTTCTGGCCCTGTGTTACCTAACTCAGGATAATACTCTCCAAATCCATCTACTTGCCTTCAAATATTAGGATGTTATTTTTTTCCTGCTGAGTACTACTCCCTTGTGTAAATGTACCACAATTCTTAATTCATTCTTCAGTTAAAGGGCATCTAGGGCATCTAGGTTGTTTCCAAGTTCTGTCTATTACAAATAGTGCTGCTATAAACAAAATTGTGCTAAGGTTTGGGGGTAAGAATGTATATCCTTTAGGTATATGCTCAATAGTGATATTGCTAGACTAGATCGTTGGGGAGATTGAGTTCAGGTTTTCTGAGGAACCACCATACTGCTTTCCAAAGTGACTGTACAAGTTTACACTTCCACCAATAATGGAGGAGTATTCCCCTTGCTCCACATCTCCTCAAGCATAGGGTATCATTTGTGCTTTTTATGTTAGACAATCTGACAGGTGTAAGGTGGTATCAAAGTTGTTTTGATTTGCATTTCTCTTATGGCTAAGAGCTGAGGAGGAGACAAGGAGATAGGGAGAAGAGAAAGTGACTGAGAGGGGCAGGAGGGAGAAGGGAGTGTGAACAAGGGGATATATGGATAAAAATGAGACTTTATTCAAAAGTAAATCAAAAATCAAAGAAAGAGAAATTTTTAAGTATTTTTCAGGCATTTCTAATTCTTCTTTTGAGAATTCTCTTTTTAGCTCTGAACACAATATTTAATTAGATTATTTGGGGGTTTGGCCTCTAGTTTCTTGAGTTTTCTATACATTTTAGAGATTAGTTCATTGTCAGCTGTAGGGTTGGTGAAGATATATTTCCAATTCTGAAGGCTGTCAATTTTTCATATTGACTGTTTCCTTTGCCGTACAAAAGCTTCTCAATTTCATGAGATCTCATTTGTTAATTGTTCTTCTTAGTGTCTGTGCTACTGGTGTTATATTTCAGAAGTGGTCACCTGTGCCAATGTGTTGGAGGGTATTTCCTTATTTTCTTTTATGTCAAGTTCAATGTAGCTGGGTTTATGTTTAGGTCTTTGACCAACTTAGATTTGAGTTTCACCCAGAGTGATAAACATGGATCTATTTGCATTCTTCTACATACTAACTTTGAGCTATGCCAGCAACATTTGTTGAAGATACTATTCTTTTTCCATTGTATATTTTTGACCTCTTTGTCAAATATTAGGTGTTCATAGGTGTGAAAATTAAGGTTGGGATCTTTGAATTGAGTTCATTGATCCATAAGTCTGTTTTTATGCCACTACCAGGCTGTTTTCATTTCTATAGCTCTATAGTATAACTTGAGCTAAAGAATCATGAGGCCTCCTGAAGTTCTATTATTATTTTTTTTACATTGAACAAAAGCATCTTGAAGAGAAAATGATTTTATTACTTATTTAAAAGGTTTTTATTTTTAGTTTTACGTATAACCACAGTTCCCCTTCCTTCCCTTCCTCTTACTAGCCCCCATATTCTCCTCACCCTACCCCTCATCCACTTCTCAGAGAGGGTAAGGACTCCCACAGGAAGTCAATATAGTCTGTATATCAAGTTGAGGCAGACTAAATCATATGAAGGCTGAGCAAGGCATCACTCTATAGAGAATAGGCTCCAAAAAGCCAGTTCATACACTTAAGATAAATACTGGTCCCATTGCCAGAGACCCCACAATCTGCCCACACCACATACTTTCTTGCACATTCAGAATGACTAGTTCAGTCCCATGCAGGTTTCCAAATGTCAGTCCAGAGTCAATGAGCTCCCAGTAGCTCTACTGTCTCTGTGGGTTTCCACAACATGATCTTGACCCCTTTGCTTATATAATCCCTCCTCACTCCCTTTGACTGAACTAGGAGTTTTGGGCCAGAATTCTGTGCCTTTTTAAAGTTTCTGTCACTTAACTTTTCTTTTTCTCATTTATTCAATGTATTTAATTCTTAGAAGCACAGTAGCAAAATATCTATATATTTTAGAGATCAATCCTCTGTCACTTGAAGGGTTGGTAACAACCTTTTTCCATTGTGTAGGCTGAACTTTTGTCTTACTGACTGTGTCCGGCCTTACAGAAGCTTCTCAGTTTCAGGAGATCCCACATATTAATTGATTTTCTTAGTGTCTGTGCTACTGGTGTTATATTTAGGAAGTGGTCACCAGTGCCAATGAGTTGGAAGGTATTTCCCACTTTCTTTTCCATCAAGTTCAGTGTAGCCGGGTTCATGTTGAGGTCTTTGATCTACATGGTTTTAAGTTGTGTGCAAGGTGATAGGTTTGGATCTATTTTCATTTTTCTACACATTACCATCCAGTTATGCCAACACCATTTGTTGAAGATACTATCTTTCTTCCATTCAATATATGTGGCCTCTTTGTTAAAGATCAAGTTTTCATAGGTATGCGGGTTAATGTCTGGGTCTTCAATTTGATTTCATTGATCCACAAGTCTGCTTTTATGCCAGTACCAAGCTGTTTTTATTACTGTAGTTGTATAGTATAATTTGAAGTTAGGGATGTTGATGCCTCCTGAGCTTCTTTTGTTGAGCAAAATGGTTTTGGTAATCCTGGCTTTCCCGTTATTCCAAATAAAACTGAGTATTGTGCTTTCAAGTTCTATAAAACATTGTGTTGGGATTTTGATGGGAATTGCATTGCATCTGTAGATAGCTTTTGGTAAGATTGCCATTTTCACTATGTTGATCTTACCTACCCAGGAACATCGGAGATCTTACCATTATCTTATATCCTCTGCAATTTCTTTCTTCAGAGATTTAAAATTTTTGTCAAACATCTCACACTACTTTGGTTATAGTTACATCAAGTATTTAATGCTATTTGCAGCTATTATAAAAAGTGATGTTTCCCTTGTTTCTTTTTCAGTCCTTTTGTCTTTAGTGCATAAGAGGGTTACTGATTTCTTTGAGTTAATCTTGTATCCTGCTACACTGATGAATGTGTTTATCAGCTGTAGAAGTTCCTTGGTAGAATTTTGTGGGTCACTTATGTATACAATCATATCATCTGCAAATAGAGATAGTTTCACTTCTTCTTTTCCAATTTGTAATTCCTTAATCTCCTTTTATTCTCCTATTGCTTTAGCTAAAACTTAGGGAACTATGTTGAATAGATAAGTGGAGAGGGGACAGCCTTGTCTAATTCCTGATATTAGTGGGATTGCTTTGAATTTTTCTTTATTTAGTTTGATGTTGGCCATCGGCTTTTTGTAAATTGCCTTTAATATATTTAGGTATTTTCCCTGTATTTCTGATCTCTACAGCACTTTTATCTTGTAGGCATGTTGGATTTTGTCAAAGACTTTTTCAGCATCTAAGATATGATCATGTGTTTATTTCCTTCAATTTGCTTATGTGATGGATGACATTTACAGTTTTCTATATGTTGAACCATTCCTGCATTTCTGGAATGAAGCCTACTTGATCATGGTGAATAACTTTTTTCCTTTTCTTTTTTATTATGTATAAAGTCTCATTTTTTTTATCTATGTATTTCCTTGTTCAAACTCTTTCCCCCCTCCCTTTATATGTTGTTGAATTTAGTTTGCCAGGATTTTGTTGAGAATTTTTGCTTCAATGTTCATCAGGGAAATTGGTCTGTTATTCTCTTCCTTTGTTGTGTCTTTGAATGGCTTGGGTATCAGGGTTATTGTGGCCACATAAAAAGACTTTGGCAATACTCTTGGTTTCTACTGTATGGAACAGTTTGAGGAGTATTGATATTAGCTCTTCTTTGAATGTCTTGTAGAACTCTGCATTGAAACCATCTGTGCCTGGGCTTTTTTTATTTGGGAGACTTTTAATGACAGCTTCAATTTTCTTTGGTGTTATATGACTGTTTAGGTTTTTAAACTGATTTTAATTTAATTTTGGTAAATGGTAGCTGTCCATAAAGCTGTCCATTTCTTCAAGACTCTCCATTTTTGTAGAGTATAGGTTTTCAAAGTATGACTTGATAATTCTCTGGATTTCCTGGGGGTCTGGTGTTATGTCCCCATTTTCATTTCAGATTTTGTTGATTTGGATTCATTCTCTCTCTCTCTCTCTCTCTCTCTCTCTCTCTCTCTCTCTCTCTCTCTCTCTCTCCTTTTTGGTTTGCTTGGATAAGTGTTTAACTTCATGTTGACTTTCTAAAAGAACCAGCTCTTTGATTCTTTGATTTTCTGTATTATTCTTTTATTCTTTTTGTTTCTGTTGTGTTGATTTCAGCTCTAAATTTATTATTTCCTGCCATCTATTCCTTCTAGATGAGTTTGCTTCTAATTATTCTAGGACCCTCAGCTGTGCTGATAGTTCTCTTGAGTGGAATTTCTCTAGTCTTTTCATGTAGGCATCTAGTGCTATGAATTTTCCCCTTAAGACTGCTTTCATTGTATTCCATAAGTTTGGGATTCATTTTTTGTTCAATTCTAGGAAGTCTTTGATTTCTTTCTTAATTTCTTTTTTTGACCTAGAAGTGGTTCAGTTGAGTGATGTTTAGTTTCCATGAGTTGGTAGGCTTTCTGTGATTTTTGATGTTGTTGAACTCTAACTTTAGACCATGGTGATCTGAAACGGTACAAGGTGTTATACACATTTTTTTGGTACCTGTTGATATTTGCTTATGACCTAGTATGTGGTCAGTTGTAGAGAAATTTCCATGGGTGCTGAGAAATATGTATATTCCTTTTTGTTTGGGTGGAGTACTTGCTATATATTTATTAAGTCCTTTTGGGTCATAACTTCTGCTAGATCCCTTATTTCTCTGTTGAGTGTCTATCTGAATGACCATGCAAGGGTGAAAGTGGGGTATTAACGTCTCCCACTATTAGTGTGTCAGGTTTGATATGGGGTTTAAGCTTTAGAAGTCTTTCTTTTACATATGTAGGTTTCTTTGTAGACAATCTCATGTGAATTGGTCTATTCTTAAGCATCATGTAAAATGAGGTTGGCCTTGAACCCCTGATCCTTGTCTCTGCAGCTCTTAAGTGTTGCAATTATAGGCACACATTACTGCATGAAAATTACTAAATCTGAATCCAATATAATCATATTATTAATGATTAATATAGTACTATAAAGGCATTTAAAGTCTACTTTGCTTCTTATAAACTTTGTTGCCAAAATGTATGCTTTCTTTTCATGAGTCATCATTTCCTCACAAGTAAACTTTATTTTTAGAAATAAAATAGAAAAATCAAAGTAGTTTAATGACTAAGATATAATAGAGATTGCCTAATAAGCATCTATGAATATAAGGAAAATTAGTCAATCTATTTTAAAATTAATTTTCTTTTGAATTTGTCATTGATATGAAAGTTATGAAGAAAAATAATTACCATAATGATACTATTAGAAGTGCTTCAAAGTTAGATAGGAATGCTAGTTTACCACTTGCCAGGAATTGATTTCTATAACCATCTTGAATGAGTATTAAGGTATAGAAAGGAAATTGGAAAATGTGAACATCAAGATCTCTGAGGAAGAGCTTAAGTCATCAAAAATACTAGTGAAGTATCATAAACATTTAAACAGCTCATGGTGTTCAATGTAAAGAAGTAACTTTCCCAATATTGCTACCTACTATGATCTTTATTAGAGCTGTAAATACATAAATTTCATCTTCATAATGTCTCACTTTAAATGCAATAATATTAGACATCAGAGAAGTTGTGTAATTTTCTTAGAGGATTATCTAAACATAGGTAATAATATATATTTTATTCCTAAAATATCACACTAATTAATTATTGTAACCATTATTATCAATTTTATTCTTCAAAATTTATTGCAATTGAAACTATAGATATAATGTCCCCCAAATCATAAGAAATGCATGAAACTAATCTATGTTGTACCTGTCATCTCTACCTATAAAGGCAGACAAAAGCCTTCAAGGGGCAAATCTGATGAAATTTATGCTGAAGTAAGTACAATTTCACAGAGGTAAATTTGTAATGCCATTACTACTAGAATTAAGTTTAACAAATTTGTATAATGAAAGAAAAAGTGTACATACAATGACATTTCTAAATCATCTGAATTCTTTATCATATTAGATAACTGACTGATTTTTAAATTCTTAAGAGAAAATGTCCCAGCACAATAATTAAAATTTAATTAATTATTGGTACTGAGGAAATCCTGGATGGTGTGTGTAGTTATTGACCTTCTCTTAGATATTTGTGCATATAATATGCATGAATTGTTTTCATTATCAACATATGATTGTTAATCCTTCTGTCTCTATTGTTTTAGAACAGGTGAACTAGTTTATATTTAAAAGTTCAATACTGTGTGAATGTCAGAAATACTTTATACAGCCATGAACAAATCTAAATATGTGAAATAGGTTCTCCAAGAAACTAGAAATTATGAAATACTAAAGAGTTTTCATTCTGTACTGTTTAACAGTACATCAGCAAGCAGGTGATATTGTATTATATACATTAATAGAAATGTCAGAAAAGAAATCCATCATTTGTACAATGACCAAAAGATAATTTTAAACTTAAGTGAGTGCATACACAAGAATAACAATACCTAAAAATGATATCCAGACATATCAAAGTGAAGATCAACTTGAAGAGATCCACGACGCTAACATACTTTCTATTTATTCACAAAGTAGAAACAAAATTGTTTGTTTCTAAGCACAGTAATAATATAATCACTTCTTATTTCACAGCAGCTGAACCTTGTTTTAAAAAACATCAGAGCCTGCATTTATACCTACAAGCCATGAGGCCTCAGACAGCATTTTGCTTTCAAAAATGCCAGTTTCTTTTGACTTTGTATTTATTCTCCTCCCTAATAATTGTTTATAAAGTACAATGTATTATATACTCCTTTAACCATGTTCTTGCATACTCATCCACTTAAATTTTTTTTTGGTGAAAAGAATATCAGAATTTGATTATTTTATTAACTTATGTTGCACAGGCCATTATTATCTACTGGGGAACCCTAAAATGCTGTGTGTCAAAAAATGTATTTTCTTTTCTAAAGGAAATCCCTTTCTCATTTATCAGCACTTCTTTCCCCATTTCCTTCCTTTCCTCCTAACATTGCTCAAAGTCTCTGACAAAGATCTTTCTGTCCCTGCTGCATTAAGTTCAACTATTAAGATTCTTTATATGAATGAGATCATGGAGTATTGTGTCCCGCGCTACCGTCTCGCCAGCAAGAACGACGCGGCACACGTAGGATCCTTCTGCAGAAAAGCTTTAATGCGTCTTGAGAGGGAGAGCATAAGCTTACAAGGTGGAGACCCCAAACGGCTAAAACCCGTCCCTTATATAGGAAACTGACCCCCCGCCTAGGATGTGTCAGACTCAGATTGGCTGTAGTTCAATCGGGCGAGGTGACGCCACGGGAGAGGCAGAGCACAAGGAGTGGAAATTCCCCTTGCACCTGTGCAGTCTACTTATTTACACATTAGAGCACAGGATGTCGACACCATCTTGGAATGGCGGCAGTGAGTGCGGCTTCTCACAGTATTGTATTTCTGTACATAGCTCATTTCACTTATTACAATGTTCTTCAGCTCCATCCACAGTACTATGAGTGACAAGAATTCATGTTTATTGCATGCTTTTAATTTGTTTTTGTTCTGGTAATTTTTTGCCTTATTTGTGCATTTATTTGTTATTTTCTGATTTTAATTATTTGTTTTTAAAGTTTTGAGAGACATGAGAACATGAAATTGGATAGGTACAGAGACAAAGACATCTTGGGAGAAGTGAGAGAAGAGAAAAATTATGATCAAAATATATTATATAAAAATTCTTTCCAATAATAAAATGATTCTGTGAACTGTTCACTAAAGTCCTATTTTTAAAAGAATTGTCCTTAGATTTGTGGTACACGGAAGTGACAGAGCAGTTAAGAGATGTGGTGTAGAAAAAGGTTTTAATCCAGAGCCACATCATCCTTCTGTCCTCACCTTTGATACATTACATGTATGACCAATGTTGTGTTGGTTCACCAGAACCTAGAGCAATAGGAGAACCAATCATTTGTGACAACCAGCATATCCTCTGTCTTTATAATTTGGCTATCTCAAGTTTCTTGTTACTATGACAGAAGGTCAACTTGCAAAAGAAGCCAACAATTTTCAATCTAAGAAAGATTGTATTTTCAAGAAATAGTGTTGGTATAACTCGGTGGTAGTGTGTAGAAAAATGTAAATAGATCCAAACCTGTCACCTTGCACAAAACTCAAATCTAAGTGAATCAAAGACTTCAATATAAACTCAGTTACAGTGAACTTGATAGAAAAGAAAGTGAAAAATACACTCCAATGCATTGGCACAGGTGACCACTTCCTAAATATAACACCAGTAGCACAGACACTAAGAACAACCATCAATAAGTGGGGCCTCCTGAAACTGAGAAGCTTCTGTAAGACCAAGGACACAGTCAATAAGAAAAAGTGACAGCCTATAGAATGGGAAAAGATTTTCAACAATACAAGTGACAGAGGACTGATCTGTAAAACATATAGAAAATTCAAGAAACTATAGCCCAATACTTTGAATAACCAAATCAAAAAATGGGGTTCAGAACTAAAAAGAAAACTCTCAGCAGAAAAATTACAAGTGGCTGAAAGGCACTTGAAAAA
Organism: Sigmodon hispidus; assembly: GCA_004025045.1. Classification (NCBI taxonomy): domain Eukaryota; kingdom Metazoa; phylum Chordata; class Mammalia; order Rodentia; family Cricetidae; genus Sigmodon; species Sigmodon hispidus. The sequence continues at coordinate 46,941 of PVIH01007934.1, forward strand.
GGGTTCAACATCTTTATCCATCAGAAAAAGGTAAATCAAAACAATTTTGAGATACCACCTTACACCTATCAGAATGGCTAAGATTAAAGACAGATGACAGCCTATGCTGGAGAGGTTGCAGAGCATGAGGAATACTCCTCCATTGTTGGTGGGAGTGTCACCTTGTTTAGTTACTCGGGAATGCAGTATGGAGTTTTCTCAGAAAACTGGGAATCAATCTCCCCAAGGATCCAGCAATACCACTCGTAGGCATATATCCTAAAGATACACATTTGTACTTCAAAGGCATTAGCTCAACTATGTTCATAGAAGCATTATTCATAATAGCAAAAACCTGGAAACCACCTAGATGCTCATCAACTGAAGAATGGATTAAAAAACTGTGGTACATCTACACAATGGAGTACTACGCAACAGTAAAAAAAAAAAAAAAAAAAAAAAAAGAAAAACCTGATATCCTAAAATTTGCAGCCAAGTGGATGGATTTGGATAATATCCTCCTGAGCAAGATATCACAACCCCTGAAAGAGAAGCAAGAAATGTACTCACTCATTGGTGAACTTAAAAATAAAAAGATGTCATTGTATACAAGAGCTCAAGGCTAGAACATAGCTAAATGTCACAGTGCCTCACTTCTGCATTGATGGCCTCTGGCAGGGGTGTAGGTAAGGAAGGATTTGTTTTCTTTAAGTGTCTGGTTACAGGGAGTTTAATTATACTCCAGTAAGTAAATGAGAAGCATGTATGGACATTTTTGTAACTGGGGAGATCATAAGTGTGATTATGAATCTGACAGAACTGATAACTGAGTTTGATGGTGTACATGATGTAAAATTACCAAATAATAAGTATATAAAAAAAATGAAAGTATCATAGGCACAATGTAAATTTTCCAAATGTCTGTGTAGAAAAACCACATAGATCCTTTATGGTTCATTAAGCCTTGTTTCTGAGATAATTCTTTGTGGCTCAGAGTGTCACCAAGTTTCAGCACCAGAGTTAGGGCTTTAAAGATGCAGAGGCATGGCAGGCCCCAAAATAAAACCACATCCCAATCTACCTCCTGGAGATCACTGAAGTCCTGATCTGAGTGTTCAACTGCCAAATGCATGAATGAAACTCTGAAGTTTCCTGAAGGTAACTCTTCCCTAATTCCTGACCCATGGTGTACCCACTTATGTAGCAAGAAATCTAAATGAAAGCCTCCAGAGCACCCTCCCATTTCAAACAGTGACTCATTGTCAATCTTTCATAATATTCCCATTTAGCCTGACTGTTGTGTTTGTGCAGCAGCCATGAAGAATGCTGTAGATGGCTGGCAAGATGGCTGATGATCTGCATTCAGTCCCTGGATCTCTTGTAACAATACATGAAAATGATTGATCATACAATGTTGTCCTCTAACCTTGACACATGCTCCATGGCATGAAAATGTATTACCATATATATATATATTAAACTATATCATCAGCCTTGGTGCAAGTATTTTTGATATAAACATACAGCAACCAATAATTGAAATGACTACATGTACATATATGTACCTCAGCCTATGGAGAGAAATACAAAGATGTATAATAACACTTCCCATGAGAAATAAAAGTCCAAATAGTTACAGAGAAGTTTCATGTCTATCTAGGCTATTGTCTTGCAGATTCTTCCTTTTGCTCCTCATTAACCAATCACAATTATATTGCTGAAGTTGTGAAGAGGAGATAATGGTGGTGTCCTCAAGAATTCTCAAAAGGATTACATCAAAAAAAAAAAAAAAGCATTTTGGTAACTTGTCTGTGTGACTTGTTTAAGTCTTCAGGACCTGCTCAGGCCTGGTCACATATTTACCACTTCCATCTGATACTGGATCGCTGCTGTGTACATTCTGATTTATGACCTTGTGGATCGGATGTGCTCAGCTCTTGAGCATTAGCTTAGATCATGTGGTAAGTTGGTGGATTATTGCCAAAGGTTCATATTTATTGGCCCAAATGCAGGCCTAGAGCTGTTTCTCAAAGGGAAAGTAGTAGTTTACAGTTCATAATAAAGCCTTGTTGCAAATTCCCAATTTTTTTCTCTTTGATTCACCTATAGGGACCTGACAAATATTTTTAAAACAGTATCTCTTATATTTTTGGTTGTGAGCCTAGCCATTAACGAATAAGCAATCCCTCCAGCCCAAGATTTATTTATTATGTATATAGTATCCCTGGATGCCAGAAGAAGGTACTGGATCTCATTAGAGGTGGTTTTTTAGCCACAATGTAGTTACTGGAAATTGAACTCAGGACCTCTGGATGAGCAGTCAGTGCTCTTACATCTGTCACAGCAACCTGGAAAGCATCCTGGACCTGTTGTAATGCTTTCTACTCTTCCAGGCCAAACTAAAAGTTACCATCTTTCAAATTCACTTGAAATATGGGCTGGTATAACACACCCATGTGAGAAATGTGTTCCCTCTACAATCCAAACATGTCCACTAAGTGTTGAGCTTCTGTCCTGGTGGTCAGATAAGCAGGCTTAGGAAAGAACAATACTACAGAAAGTACAAATTAAAATGCATCATCTGCCAGATGTGTAAAAACTACCTCAAGTAAGGTAAACCCTTCAGAATCTGTTGATTAAAAAGTTCACAGCCATGGTAAGGTCTTTCCACCTATGTCCATCCCAAGTTACAACATCCCATTTCTTACAATTAGCGCCCTTAGTTTAGTCTCTGAAACCCTCTGAGTTTGAAGTTTGAATTTTAACAGTAGTTCAGCCAATCTTATGAGAACATCTTGTTGATTTTCTGAAAACGGAGCTCCATGGTTGCTAGTAGCTCCAGGCCACTCTTGGAAATTGTAGATTGTTTATGTGGCAGACAGTTGCATCACTGAATTTGTTCTTTGACACTGTATTGTGAAATTGGTTAATTATATCCCAAAATTCATTCATTGTCTTAGCCATTTTATCCAAAATCCTAGAAACAACCAGCCAACATCACTATTTTACTTATTTTTCTACAAATTGCCAAGAGTTTTATATCCAGAGTCCTTACCACGAAGCAAGCCCATCAGATGTTTCTAGCCATAGGTGCTCAGTGTTCTCCATACTACCAAGGGAGAATACTGTAACTTAACACATTTATACTTACCTTTCAATTTCCCTAGAGACATTCCTGGTACCAAAATCTGTATTAGAGATTAGAGATGTTTTCCTAGAACATAACTAACAAATTTTAGTGGCTTATAGACTTTACTCCAAATAGTTCAGCAATGACTGTTGCTTGAAAGAAAAGCCAAGGATTCAGGACTTATTCACTCCATGATATTGAGTTTCCCAATAGTCTGAGAGAACTGCCAGTTTTTAGTCAGCATTGGAATCTTAACAGAATATATTATAACACCTGTAAAAGAATTGGTCAAGATAAATGAATTTACCAGTGACAGTCACAGCAAGCAGATGGAAGGCAAAGCTCCCTTCTTCCATGTTCTATGTCATATATAACCAGAGTCGTGACCAAATTTAGGGTGGTTTTACGATCTCAAATAACAGAGCCAAGAAAAGAATGCATTTTTTTTCTGTGTGCATCAGCAGTCATACCATTGTTGCACAGCTTATTTTAATTGTCTTATATTATTTCCAATAACTCTTCTCTGAGTTTTGATAGAATGAATGTTGATGTATATTTATCTGTGTTTAAACAATTACAACTCCTTATTCTCAGCACATTGACCAACTGTGAGTCACTGCATTAGCCTCTATGCATTGAAGAAACACCTTAATCTATGATGAGAGCACTGCAAATCTACAGACAGGAACATACTTATTAAGAAGAGAATTTGACAACATGATTATTTAGAAAAGCATTATAGTAGGTTCCACCTGACTTTATGATGTTCCTACCCACAATCCTTGAACCAGAATACAGTATCAGAGATAAAACCATTCTTGTGGAGCAAACCTCAGATCCAGTCCCAATGTGGGCAAATGCTGATATATAATCATCATACTAGTATTAAACTAATTTGAAAATTACCTGATGGGTCTGTATTTTGGCATGAAAGGTCCAGTGAAGGATAAACTGCTGGATTTATTTTATTCTTCAGAAAATTGTAGTGATACTTCTATGCTTCAGATGACTAATTTTTAAAATATGAATAATCACATTTATACTAGATTATATTTGGATCACTGAGATTAAGTTTATAATGTACTTAGCAAAGTACCCAACATTACAAAATACTTAGTAGAAACTATTATGATAATGTCAAAGTTGATAAATTGGTCTCAGTCGTGTTGCTAAAATGAACAATAATATTAGCCAATATTGTCATATTATTTAAAAGGCATCTTTCTAATAATTTTAGGTTAAATTAGTGATTGGTGAGTAGTGACTGATGCAAAATTTGTCTACATAGAAACTTCACCACTAAAGCAATACGGATAAATATTTATCAAATTTCATAGAGTATTCTTTGAAATTTGTAGCACAGTTAGTAGAATTTTTAGCTAACATTCATAAAACCTTGGCTTCCATCACAACACACCATAAAAGTGAACAAATGATGCATATGTGAACTCTCAGCATCAGGGGTGACGATCAAAAGAATATCAGAATGAGCTTAAAAAGAGAGCTCAAAAGAAGCCTAAGATATATGAAACTCTGTCTCAAAAGCTGGTTGTTTTAAATTACCAATATAATAAACTGATCCCTTGATGCAATGCCAAATTATTCTGTCAGAACAAACAAGAATTTTTAAATAAAACAGATTGGGCACAAAACTTAATGGCACTACTTTGTCTTGATTCTTGTAAAGTAATTATTTCCACACAGATTTGCTTAACTGTAACAGCTGCAATACATATTTCTGAGTTTTTAAAAAATAATGTGGGTTTGTAAAGAGTTGTTTTCTATCCATAATAATGAACATCATTTTAGTCATTTTCTTATTTTGCATTGAATGAAAAATGAACAGACTTTTGCTTAATTACTTCTCAGACAAGTTCAAAACTCTGAACCCCTGAGGTAGGAAAGAAATCATATACACAAGGGAATCTGAGCAGAATAAGTTGCCTGAATCTACCCTGTAGACTTCCGTTGGCTTGTGAGTGTGGTAGTGGCAGGTAAGTGTTCTGTCTTAGGTGGTGACAGCAGAATCTTTCTGGTCTCATTAGTTATCTTTTACCTGAAAAGCCAGCAGATGATTTGATCAGTTCTTAGAAGACCTTATTGAACAGTAGCCTGTGAAAAACATATATTACCTCTTAAAGTTATCTTCTGGTTTCTAGATTAATATATCCAAGCCTAAAAGAGCCACAGAGCCCACCAGAAAATTGTTGTTGTTAGCTACTTAGTAAATCTTAATTTGGAATTTGGAAAAATATTTCCATTAGTACATAGGATATGAGTTGCTCTGAGGAAGAAATGAAGTACTACATAGGAATTACTACTTGTAACTGACACAGAGAAAATTGTTTTTTTTCTTTTCTTTTTTATTATTTTTTGAAAATCAATAACAAACTTTATATTAAAAAGCAAAATATTCAAGATAGCCAAAAAAGCAGTAATAAAACTTCTTTTTACTCTAAAATACATAAAATATAAAAAATAAATCCTAAAGCTCTTCAAGACAGGTTAGGCTCAGCTACAGATGAAGAAGGCACAATAGGTCACAGCTAATGCACATGGCTGCACTATGGCCACCACAAATTTCTGCTAAGCAACCCTTCTACAGTCAAACCAGAAGGGTTTTTGGTTTTTTTGGGTGTGTGTGTGTGTGTGTGTGTGTGTGTGTGTGTGTGTTTGTGTGTGTGTGAAATCACTTTATTCACCCATTGTTCTTAATGATTATTTGTGATTTTTAAAAGTAAAAACTATTAAGACATCATGAGATACCTAGCAAATAAAAATCAGAAAATATGAAGATTCAGATTAAATGCAGATTTTTTCAACAGAAGATCTTTGTGTACTCATAGCTTGTGATAAAACTATTTTTACTTTGTATAAACTAATTTACAATAAATAACTCATAGTTTCATAGTAAAAGTCGAAGTGATACAAACATTTTATTTTATAGTGAAGTGGAAAAGTTAAATTAATGGTCAGTTTAGGAACAGATTAAAAAGGGATAAGAGAATGGTAGGAAGTAGATTACAATGAAATTCTTCATCAACACATTTTCAAAAGTCACTTGAGCATTATTAAAAATGAGACTACAGAGTTAGACCTGTAAGGAAACAAGAAGGACAAGTGATCCACGAAGAGGTAGAAACAACAAGGAATTCACTGAACACCTCCTATTCAATGACAGAAAGAGGGTGATGGCAGGAATAAAGAGAAGTGGGAAGAGTCTCAGCAGAAAGGTCATGGGGGCAGGATCAAACATATGGCCTTGGCACTATTGTGAGAATTGTGCACACTTCTCAATAGGTTAAACACTCAAGTGTTTAGAACATAAGGATAAACTGACATTTATACAAAACCACTCTGGATGCTATGCTGAATCAAGTGGGGCAAAAACAGAGGTAGGAGATAGCAAATAGACTTTGAAGTAATGTAGATTAAAACAACAACAATAACAACAATGACTTCATGCAGGATGTCAGAGCGATGTAAAAATAGCTTGCTCCTGGGTCCATTCCATTACACCAGAGGAAGTCAGAAAATAAAGCTCAGTAGATAATATGACTGACTGAATTTACACAATGGGGAATAATGCCTCTCTCCCCGGTATAGAAAGTGGAGGAAGATAATGCACAAACATGCATTTTTCTGTAGATTCTCAGATGACCTCCTATTAAGGATATATGTATGCATTTAAACTCCAGTACCTAAAGTATATAGGAAAAAACACAATCAAGAAATATATTATTAAAAGTCCTTCACATGTGTTTAGCTGAAAGTCATAAGAATGTATATATTCTCCAAGGACTGATAAGAATGTGAAAATAAAAAGGCACAGGAATTACTTTATGATTCTTTTCACAGTTCAAAAGCTAGGATAACAACACTAAGAAGATGCAGTAAAAAAAGAAAAACAACTCATACAGCTATGAAAACCTGGTAAAATGGCAAACAATTTGATTTCCAGGAGAAAGAAGCAGCAACCACAATAAATGCTGTAGTGATCATGTCAGATGAGAGTCAAGTTTAATTATATATTTAGCAACACAAATTCTCTAAATTTGTAGTGAAGTAAGATTCTGACAGCTTTTGTGGTGCATTTGTGTATTTTACTCTTAAATCTTCTTATTACAATTGATATTTATTAGTATGATTATGAGTTGTATATAAACTATTTCTCTCATTTTTAATAACCATACAAACAAAAAATATTTGCTAATAGATTTATTAGGCTACTAAAAATCTTATGTCTAATTGAACACTTGAGTGTTGCAATTGAGATTCCAAAGTTACCAGGAGGAATATTCTAATTTATCCCTTTGCCATTTTTCTTTTTGCACAGTCATTAGAAAATAATTCAATTCTTTTTTTTTCTATCTTCTAAGTGAGAATCTTTTTATCCATGGAGAGGAGCAACCACACAGTGTCTGAGTTCATCCTCTTGGGATTCACCTCTGACCCTGTAATGCAGCGGGTGCTGTTTGGGATGTTTCTCATCATGTACACATTGACTGTGTTAGGAAACAGCACTCTCATTGTGTTGATCTGCAATGATTCCAGACTCCACACACCTATGTATTTCTTCATTGGAAACCTGTCTTTTCTAGATCTATGGTTGTCCACTGTCTATACTCCCAAGATTCTAGTGATCTGTATATCTGAAGACAAGAGTATCTCCTTTGCTGGTTGTGTGGCTCAGTTCTTCTTCTCTGCTGGATTGGATTACAGTGAGTGTTACCTGCTTGCAGCTATGGCATATGACCGCTATGTAGCCATCTCAAAGCCACTGCTTTATTCCCAAGCAATGTCTGTAAAACTATGTGCATTTTTCGTAGCAGCCTCTTACATGGGTGGCTTTACTACCTCTTCCATCATCACATCAAAAACGTTTACCTTTTACTTCTGTAATGACAATATTATTGATGACTTTTTCTGTGACTTACTTCCTTTGGTGAAGCTGGCTTGTGGTGGAAAGGAAGGATACCAAGTAATAATGTACTTTGTTATGACCTCCAATGTCATGGTGCCCATTGCCTTAATCCTGGCCTCCTATTTCTTCATCATTGCCACCATCCTGAGAATCAGATCTACCCAGGGCCGCCTCAAAGCCTTCTCTACCTGTTCTTCTCACCTCATCTCTGTGACCTTGTACTATGGTTCTATACTTTACATGTACACTCGACCCCGCACCAGCAATTTTGTAGATACAGACAAAATTGTTTCAACCTTTTACACAGTGGTTTTTCCCATGTTGAATCCTTTGATCTACAGCCTGAGGAATAAAGATGTGAAAGAGGCTCTTATTAAACTCCTTAAGTAAATCAAGATCATTTCATTTACCTTAGTATATGAGGAAAATATACCATTTTAAGGGCAAATGACTGAATCCAAAACTAAAACTATTATAGCAAATGTATTCTTAAACACTTACCCTTGCTCTCTGCATTGGAGTTGGGGTTTCTCAATATACCATTTAAAGACACTTACTTGATTAAAATTATTAGATAATCAAACAAGTTCCCTTCTTTAAATATGTATCAGAATATATTCAGATTCTGTAAGGATGGATGAGCAAGATGCTCATTTTAGTCTATGTGGAAAAGGAACCTTGGCTCCAGTATCATCTATAAATCATAAAAATAAAGGAAAACTGAGATATAAGTATAGGCAAGCTGTGATTAAATTCATGTTGCTGACTTTTTAGAGCACATCTAAAACTATGGCCTTTCATGCTTTATTTTAGAATATTTATAACCTTGAAGTATTCAGAGGAATGTTCTATGATGATCTGAAATTTTAGTGGAAATTCTTCAAGGAATTTCTTTGTTCAAGTGGCAAATTTTAAATTCTAATGTAACCTGATTCCATAGCTGTATATTTAGAAATACAAGTTTTAATATATCAAGTATTTTAATTTTTTTCTGTTGGATAATTTTTTTCTTTTTTATTATGAATAAAGTCATATTTTTTTATCCGTGTGTATCCTTGTTCAAGCATTGGTTTGTATTCATTATATATAGTAATGATTCTATAGAAAACAATTTCATAGATGCCTAAAAATGGTTGTGACCACATTTTTCAAAAAGACATTTTTGAGTCTTGACTGTGTCACATATTTACATATTTATCTACATCTTTTTCCACCACATCTTCCATGTACCTTCCTTACTCTCTTTTAAAGTCATGGTCTCTCTTTTATTAATAGTAACATATATACTGAATTAAGAACAGCTGCCTGTTAAACATCTGAAAAAGGAACTAAGCCCTCCAAGGATAAGCAACTGTCCACTGGCATGGGGAATATATTGAGCCTCAAAAGAAGGATTCAGACTGTGTTTGTGTGCATGAGCTGGTACCTTGAAGCTCATTCCCTCCAGAGGAACACCTATCCCAGTCTTGATATTAGGATGAGGAAACTGGACTTTCTTGGAGTGGATGCTAAGCTAATCCACCTTGGGAACTATTGCCCTTCCTGGGGAAGGGATGGGGGCTTGTGAGGAAGGGGGCTAAAGACTGACCAGGAGGAGTAGGGAGGAGGTAGAGAGTTGAAACAAGGGGATAAATGGATAAAAATGAGACTTAATTCTATAAAAAATAAAAATAAAAAACAAAAGTCTCTCATTAATAGTAACATACATACATATAAATATGTATTATTAAATACCTAAATGAAACCTGCTCACTCTATGTATATATGGCACCTTAGAAGATCATATATATGTCTATATATGGAACTTTGAGATTTTATATATATATATATATATATATATATATATATATATATATATATATGTATGTGTGTGTGTGTGTGTGTTTTCGGGGTTGACCATCTGATACTGGATAATTAATTTTTGTTGTTCTTTTCCCTGGGAAAAGCTATTTCTTTCTGCTCCCAGCATATATTAGTTGTCTATAGTTCTTTGTGTGGAGTTGAGGTCTCCTGAGCTTCCCCTTTTCCACTTAACATGTTTATTGTTATTGCCATTGTTCAACTTATGGTCATTTGTACAGATTTCCAGAGCATGTTACAATTGAATTTATTTATAAAATGTTTACTACAATAAACATTTTGAAAAGACATATAACTTTAGGTAGAGTTACTTTGCCATAAGTCCCTTGAACTTAAAACTTCTACTAAATATATCAGAGTCAATTGTTGTATTTATGTCCATTCTTCATAGAAACAAAACTCTTATCACATTTATATAGTTCATATACTCATATAGCACTGACACTCTGTATATTCCATGTAACTAATAGCAAGCTTGAGACCTAGAACATTTTATGCTCCATAGGAAGTTCAGAGTAGTTACCCTCACAATCCCCCAGAATTTGCTCTGTTGGAAATTGACTGATTCATTTTATTTGCGTCTTCAACCGACTGGTTATCTCATTTAAAATTGCCTTGCCAAATACTCTTCTCTAAAATTTGTTTCTAAATATAGGGCCAACTTATTTCATTGGGTTTTGGTGAGAGGCAGTCAGTAAACACTGTATGTGCTAAGTTTACTTCTCCCCTTTCTTTCTTCTGTTAGGGAACACTAATCTGTTTACAGCGAAACGTATGAATATACTTATAAAATGCAAACAAACACATGCACACACTCAAGGGCAAGTGGTATATATCAATATTCTTCCTTCTTAATAAAGTCATTTTGGAAAGGCTAATGCTTTGATTATTTTAACTGGTTAATTAATAACCCTATATAAACATTTATGAAGTAGTAATTTATTAATAAGGGCAGTGCAGGAGATTAGTGGTAGGTTTGAGATACATATACAATGAACAAACCAACACAGACTCAATCATCTTGTGCCTTATAGTTTGGAAACTATTTAGCAAACAAAATTATCAGTATGTAAAATTTTATGACACAGGATATAATAAAAGTAACAAATGTTTACTTTGAAAAAGTTTTAGTGGGTTTTGATTTATTTAGCTGCTACAAAATCAGATTCTCAGAGCTCTGTGAACATATCCAATTTTTTTTTAAACTTTATTTATTTATTTGCCTTGGTGTTTTGCCTGGAACTGGAACTACAGACAGTTGTTAGCTGCCATGTGGGTGCTGGGAATTGAACCCGGGTCCTCTGGAAGAGCAGACGGCGCTCTTAACCGCTGAGCCATCTCTCCAGCCCTGAACATATCCAAATTTGAACATGTTAACTTGACTTTCTTTGTCCATTTATTTAAAACTATGCTACCATTATAAGATTAATTCTTATTAATGCCCATTTTGTTTAAACTGTGTTGTCAAAAATTACCAAATCATATATGTTGATTGATAGTTTTGCTGGGTACAATAGTCTAGGTTGGTATCCATGCATTTTAGTCTCTGTATAATGTCTGACCAAGACCTTCTTGTTTCATTGTTTCCATTGAATAGTTGGATGTTATTCTGATAGTTGTGCCATTATAGGTGATTTGGCCCTTTTCCTATGCAGCTCTTAGTATTTTTCATTTGTTCTGTATGTTTAGTGGTTTGATTATTACATGGCAAGCAGACTTTTTTTGTGGATCTATTCTATTTGGTGTTCTGTAGTCTACTTATATTTTTATAGAAATTTCCTTCTTTAGGTTGGGGAAGTTTTTTTCTATGATTTTGTTGAATATATTCTCTGTGCCTTTGAACTGGTATTCTAGCAGCTATCTGAGCATTCCTTAGACTAGTCAAGTTGACATTCCATCACAGTGGTTAAATATGATAAACCCCCTAAATGCATTTATTGGTGGTTTTTAATATAAGCATTCCCGAGATCCATAGTGAACTCCGTGGAGAAGGAATGCTAGACATGGGTTGTTTGTCTAAGTTACTAGAGTTATCTCATGACAAGACGTCCTCTGGATGACTTGGTGTCTCCTTCTTCCGGTTTGGATGTTTTTAAGAGTTTAACAGTATGGGGGTTATGGGGAGTTGTGGAGAAGAGAGAATGACCTGATGAGGTGGGAGGGGGAAGGGACCTTGAATAAGGATATACAAGGATAGAAAGTGTGACTTCTTTGTTCATAATAATAATAATAATAAAAGAATTTAATAGTATCTATTAGGAGTTCATTGTGACAGAGAGTTTAGTCCACTGTGTGCTGGTGTCAGGAAGCTATGGAACTTTGAGAGAAGGAACTACATGGAAGGTATTTGGTCATTGATGAAGATACTCTCAGAAGAGACTTTTGCCAATGTGACATATTTTAGAGGTATAAGCTATGCAAAAAGTACTCTCATCAGTGCATCCTGCCATTTATTACTTTGAACTTTCTATATCAATGTTAATGGGGTATCAAGTGATCAGCTGGGGAAATAGTAATGTGATATCATTATTCACAATTTTTACCAGTCTCTTTACTTATACTTGCATATATACATATGTGGATCTCTGTTTTCCCAGTGATGGGATTAAAGGCATGGGTTCTGACTTGGTTCTTCTGAGTTTTCCAACTATTTTTTTAAAGAGCCATTTTATGTCTTTTAAGGAATGAGTGGGGGAGGGGAAAGAAGAAGAAGGAGAGAGAGGGGGGGTAGGGTACAGAGTAGAAGAGAAAAGGAAGAGCCCAACTATTTTTATTAAATATACAATAAATCACCACAATAGACTCTTTGTAAGGCCTGTTTGTGATCTAAATCATATTTTTGTTGTAGTTATGTTCAGATTATTCAATGATATGAAGGGAAGCTCTCTCAACTCTAAATCTCTGCTTGAAGACAGCTAAAATGTTGAGAATTTTTGCATCAATGTACATGAGGAAAATTTGTCTATAATTCTCTTTCTTTCTTGGGTCTTTTAGTGGCTTGCTAGTTGGGTGAATGTTTTATTGGATATCTAGAATTTCATGTAATTTTGGTATTTTTTTGGATGGAGTAAACATAGATGGAGTAAACAAGATATTTCACAACATAACCAGATTCAATCAATACCTAACCACAAATCCCACCCAACAAAAAGCCCCAGAAGGAAAACTTCAACCTAAGGAAATCAGAAACACCCATGTAACCACAGACAAGTTATAAGCCCACAGAAGAAATCCCTCCTCCAAAAAAGGAAATATATGCTAATACCAAAAATGATGGGAAATATTGCTCATTGATCATTAATATCCCTTAATATCAATGGACTCAATTAAACTATGAAAAGACACACCCTAACACGATGGATACAGAAACAGAAACCATCCTTCTGCTGCATACAAGAAACATACCTTAACTTTATAGACAGATATAGGCTCATAGTAAAGGGTTAGGAAAAGACATTACAATCAAATGGTCCTAAGAAATAAGCTGGTGTAGCCATTCTAATATCTAACAAAATAGATTTCAAAGTAAAATCAATAAAAAGAGACTGGGAAGGTCACTACTTATTCATCTCAGAAAAAATTCACCAAGATGAAATCTCAATCCTGAATATCTATGCCCCTAACACAAGAGCACCTACATATGTAAAACAAACACTTCTAAAGCTTAAAGCCCATATCAAACCTGATACACTATTAGTCGAGACTTCAATATCCTACTTTCACCCTTGGATAGGTTAAACCAGACAGAAACTCAACAGAGAAATAAGGAACCTAGCAGAAGTTATGAGCCAAATGGACTTAGTAGATATATAGTAAATGTTCCACCCAAACAAAAAGGAATATGAATATTTCTCAGCACCCCATGGAACTTTCTCTAAAATTGATCACTTACTAGGTCATAAAGCAAATATCAACAGGTACCAAAACATGTGTATAACTCCTTCTACCATTTCAGATCACCGTGGTCTAAAGTTAGAGTTCCACAACATCAAGAATCACAGAAAGCCTAACAACTCATGGAAACAAAAGAAAGCAAAAACTTCCTAGAAATGAAAAAAAAAATGAATTCACAACATACCCAAACTTATGGGACACAATGAAAGCAGTCTTAATGGGAAAATTAATAGCACTAGATGCCTACATGAAAAGACTAGAGAAATCCTACACAAGAGAACGATCAGCACAGCTGAGGGTTCGAGAAAAATTAGAAGCAAACTCACCTAGAAGGAATAGATGGCAGGAAATAGTCAAACTTAGAGCTGAAATTAACACAATTGAAACAAAAAGAACAATACAAAAAAAATCAATGAATCAAAGAGTTGCATCTTTGAGAAAGTCAACAAGATAGATAAACCCTTAACCAAACTAACCAAGAAGGAGAGAGAGAGTATCTAAATCAACAAAATCAGATATGAAAAAGAGGATATAACAACAGACCCCAAGGAAATCCAGCAAATTATCAGGTCATATTTTCAAAATCTATACTCCACAAAAATGGAGAACCTAGAAGAAATAAACAGCTTTCTGGACAGGTACCATTTACGAAAATTAAATCAAGATCAGATTAAAGACATAAACAGTCCTATATCACTAAAGGAAATTGAAGTTGTTAGTAAAAGTATCCCAAATAAAAAAAAGACAGGCCCAGATTGGTTTCAGTGCAGAGTTCTATCAGACATTCAAAGAACAGCTAATCCAAAACTCCTCAAAATGTTCCATACAGTAGAAACAGAAGGAATATAGCCAAACTCTTATTATAAGGCCACAATAACCCTGATACCCAAGCCATTGAAAGATCCAACAAAGAAAGAGAATTATAGTCCAATTTCACTCATGAACATTTATGCAAAAATTCTCAACAAAAAGGGCCCATCACTGAGTCCCATTCTTTTCTTGTATCATAAAAGTCACAAACCTGAGAATTATTGAACACAGGGGGAACAAAACCAAAACACAAACAAACAAAAAAAATTCTGGCAAACCAAATCCAACAACATGCAAAAAAATGTTATTCACCATGATCAAGTAGGTTTCATACCAGAATGAAATGCAGGTATAATTCAACGTACCAAAAACCGTAAATGTCATCCAGCATATAAACACACTGAAGGAACAAAAACCACATGATCATTTCTTTAGATGCTGAAAAAGCCTTTGTTAAAATCCTACATGACTTTATGATAAAAGTCCTGGAGAGATCAGGAATACAGGGAAAATACCTAAATATAATAAAGGGAATTTACAAAAAGCTGACAGGCATCATCAAACTAAATGGAGAAAAATTCAAAGCAATCCCACCAAAATGAGGAACTAGACAAGGCTGTCCCCTCTCCCGTTATCTATTCCACGTAGTTACTGAAGTTAGCAAAAGCATTAAGAGAATGAAAGGAGATTAAGGAAGGGGATGCGAATTGAAAAAGAAGTCAAACTATATCTGTTTTTGCAGATTACATGATTGTATACATAAGTTGCCAACAAAATTTTACCAGGGAACTTCTATAGCTGATAAACACCTGTAATATAGCAGGATACAAGATTTACTCAAAGAAATCAGTAGCCCACTTATACCCTAAAGATAAAAGGGCTGATAAAGAAATAAGGAAAACTTCACCTTTTATAATAGCTTCAAATAGCATTAAATATTTTGGTGAAACTATAACCAAAAAGTATCAGATCTGCTTGTCAAAATTTTAAATCTCTGAAGAAAGAAATTGAAGAGGATATAAGAAGATGGAAACATCTCCCATCTTCCTAAATAGATAGGATCAACATAGTGAGAATGGCAATTCTACCTAAAGCAATCTACAGATTCAATGTAATTTCCATCAAAATTCCAACACAATTTTTTTTACAGACTTTGAAGAAATAATACTCAATTTTATTTAAAAATAACAGGAAAGCCAGGATTGCCAAAACAATTTTGCTCAACAAAGAACTTCAGAAGGCATCACTATCCTCAACTTCAAATTATATTATAGAGCCACAGTAATAAAAACAGCCTGGTACTGGCATAAAAACAGATTTGTGGATCAATGAAATCGAATTGAAGACCTAGTCATTAACCCATACACCTACGAACACTTGGTTTTTGATGGCAGTGTGTAGAAAAATAAAAATAGATCCAAACCTATCACGTTGCACAAAATTTAAATCCAAGTAGATCAAAGACCCCAACATAAACCCATCTACATCTAACTTGATAGAAAAGAAAGTAGGGAGTACCCTCTAACGCACTGGCACTTGTGACCACTTTTAAATATAACACCAGTAGCACAGACACTAAAAACAACAATCAATAAGTTGGACCTCCTGAAACTGAGAAGCTTCTCTAAGGCCAAGGACACAGTCAATAAGAAAAAAAGACAACCTACAAAATGGGAAAAGATTTTTACCAACCCTACAAGTGACAGAGGATTGATCTCTAAAATATATAGAGAACTCAAGAAACTAGAGCTCCAAACCCTTAATAAACCAGTTAAAACTGGGGTTCAGAACTAAAAAGGGAATTCTCAGCAGAAAAATTAAAAATGGCTGAAAGGCACAAGAAAAAGTGCTCAACATCTTTAGCTATCAAAGAAATGCAAATCTAAACAGCTTTGTGATACCACCTTAAACCTGTCAGATTGGCTAAGATTAAAAACACAGATGACAGCTTATGCTGGAGAGGATGCGGAGAAACACTTCTCCATTGTTGGTGGTAGTGTAAACTTGTTTAGCCTCTTTGGAATGCAGATGGCGGTTTCTCAGAAAACTGGGAATCAATTTCCCCAAGGATTCAGAAATACCACTCTTAGGCATATACCCTAAAGACACACATTCGCACCCCAAAAGCATTAGTCCAATTGTGTTCATAGCAGCATTACTAGTAATAGCAAGAACCTGGAAACAACTTAGATGCCCCTCAAATGAGGAATGGATTAACAAATTGTGGTACATCTACACAATGAAGTATTACTCAGCAGTAAGGAAAAAATGATATTCTAAAATTTGCATGCAAATGGATGGATTTGGATAATATCTTCCTGAGTACTGTATCACAATACCAGAAAGAGAAGCAGGGGATGTACTTACTCATTAGTGGACTTTAAACAAGAACCAAAGCACATCCAAGCTGCAAACGACAACCACTGAACATCTTGGGATCTAAAGCACCTCGAACTGGCACCTTGGAGCCCATTCCCTCCAGAGGAACACCTGACCCAGTCTTTATGTTGGAGTGAGGAAAAAGTATTTGCCTGGAGTGGGTGCTGAACTAAGCCACCTTGGGACCTTGGGACCTCCTGCCCTTGCTGGGGAGGAGACAAGGAGGTGGGAAGAAGAGAGAATGGCTGGGAAGGGCAGGACGGGGAAGGGAGTTTGAACAAGGAGATGCATGGATAATATATGACACTTTATTTAATAAATAAATATTTTTTCTATGTGTATCTGTTAAAGTGTTTAAGGAGGAGATAAAATATTCCATGAGTAGACTAGGCACAGGAAAAATGAGAGCCCTCAGGAATGTGGGGTGTCAATATGCAGACCTTTGATGGGTCCAAATGGACCATGAGTCATTTGCTCTCCTTTCTTGAGCTCTTTTGTACCCTCATGTGTTGATGCTCAGGTTGTTAGACCTTTGGATTAGTGCATGGACTTATACCATTACTCTTATGCTTTTAGGTTTACATCAGACTCACTCAAAACTTCCCTTTCCTTCACTTTTGAGACCTTTGATCTCATATTTAATCACACAACTGCCTATTTGATTTGCAGAAACAATAAGCAACTGGAAACCCCAATGTCTCAAGGGTGTATCATGCCATTGCAGATTGCTCTAAATAGTTAGATGGGGAGATAAGAATATGTTCTGTAGTACAAAGTGACATAATATGAAAGTCAACACTGGAAAGTGCTTAAAGCATCTTAAATTGTTTTTCCTTTCTTTAAATGTCTAGTATTATTTTCTTAATTACATGAACTGAAAATTCATTTGCATTCAGCTGCTTTTTGTTGTTGTCATCACACATTTGTATAATATCTCCCTGCATTGAAGATGCCACCAAATAAAGGCAAGGTCCACCAGCTTCACTGCTTTATCACAGAATTCAGAGAAGCTACTGGGGAATGAAGAAATTCATTATAAAAATAAATACAGACACAAAACACTGAGGCTTTTATCTTATTAACTTGTGTATTGAAGCTTGGAAATATCCAGTTTCAAAGTAAGTAAAATACTTGCAGGAGTGTTCACTGTCTTGGTCACTGTTATATTCCTATGAAAAGACACCATAACAAGGCAAGCATTTAATTACAGGCTTGCTGTCATTTTCAAAGGCTTAGTCCATTATCTGTTATTAAGGCCAGGAGCAGGGCAGCAAGTAGGCATGCTGCTAGAGAAGTAGCTACAACCTATATCCTTATCTTCAAGCAGAGAGAGAATACAGCCTAGCAAGGCCTTTGGAAGCTCAAAGCCCAGCTCAAGTAGCATAGTACTCCAACAAGGCCATATCTCCTAATCCTAATCCTATCAAAAAAACTCCACTTCATAGTGACTAACCCTTCAAATATGTGAAACCATGGGGGAACATTCTGATTCAAACCACCAAATTAACCATGTCTCTTTGAGGTAACACAGAGAATGCCCTAACTTGTATGGACTGAAAAGTTACATTATTTTCTATTCTTTTCACAGTCTTAATAGGCATAATTTTTTTTCAAAACATTGTTAAGCACTAATGAATTGTGTTAGAATACTACTAGTATATTTAAAATGTAGTGATAAAATGATTCCTAAAGATATCTTGCTATACTTATAGTTAAGTGTCTTATTTAGTCATCATCAGAGAAGCTTCACTCTACAACAGATGGGAACAAATACAGAGACTAACATCCAGAAAGTATGTGGGTGATGGGCAGGGGAGCCCTTGAAATACACATCTCTAAATAGGATGTCTCAGTCAAATTCCTGCTTTCAGAGTTAAGGGCATTCCCCAAGAAGATGAGGAAGAAAGTGTAAGAGTCAGAGGGGATAGATGACACCAGAACAAGTCCATCTAATCATCTGAACAAAACTTATTTGAATGCACAAAGACTGAAACAGCAATCACAGTGCCTACATGGCTCTGCACTAAATCTCCTGCATATGTATTATAGTTCCAGTTCAGTATTTTTATGGGACTTCTGAGTGTGGGAATATGTGGGGCTCTGGTTCTTGTATCTTCCCCTTGTGATTTTTTCCTTCTGGTTTGCCTTCTCCAAGTTTTAATATTATAGTTTTTGTTTTAACTCATCATATTTTATTGTTATCTTTTATACGCCTTCTCTTTTCTAAGAGAGACAGAAAAGAAGTGGATGTGGATGGGAGGGGCAGTGGGGAGGACCTGGGAGGAAGTAACAGGAGGAAGAACTGTAATCAATATATATTTACATAGTATGTGTATATTACATAAGAAAATTTATTTTTAATAAAAGGTAAATAAAGATAAAATATTTTTTCAAGCTCTTTATGTGATAGTACATAAGGACTTTACTTGTACAATTGTATTTTATTTTGTAACTGGAGAGACTACAATGTGAGCTGTGCAATATTGTGTCAAGTGGGTAATAATATACTTTAGAGGAAGAATCAAGGTCTATTATAAAGAATGGGAGGATGAAATACTTCATTCTAAAATATCAATTGGGAACTAACTGTAACATAACTAGGTCATTCTCATAACATCAACTTTCTTTTCAATTGTGAAGGTCCAACCTTGAATTTTAGGCTTTTCACTTGCAACATAGAAGATTTTAAATATTTCAGTTACATGATAAAAATAACTAAAATATCGGTTGAGCCCCTAAATTTTGATAATCATTTAAGTCTGAGTTGTCATAAAATACCCAGAGAAAGAAAGCAACCATGGGATCTACAATATAGTTATATTCGTTACCTTATTTAAGCCTTTTCATTTTAATTTGAATATTTGATTTCAATGGGGTTTATATTGATATAAATCATAAATAATATTTATATTCATTGGTTAAAGTAAAAACCTAAAAATGTATTTTTTACTTTAGATTTAGAATAGAGATGGCTCAGCCATTAAAGGCTAGGCTCACAATCAAAAATATAAATATTTGTTTTGCATAAATAAATAACATATTTATGTTATTTAATTGTATAGGTTGTCTGTATTTGTGTAGGTATATGCTCTTTTATACATTTGTTTATAGAGGCCAGAAGCATCAGATGCCTCTGGAGCTTAAGTTATAGACAGTTGTGATCCACCTATTGTGGGTACTGGCAACTGACCTCTGACCATCTGCAACGACAATACATGCTGTAACCACTGAGCCATGTCATCAGCCTTTTATTTTTATTTACCCCAAAGTACCTATTAAGAACATTTGGACATCACCAGCTTTTTATTTTTATTTAGCTGAAAATACCTCTTAAGAACATTTGTATTAATATCATAGTGCATAAAATGGAAGCTTTACACAAATATATTTTATGTGTTTAATTATAATTATAGGAAAAAATTTAAGAGACATCTTACTAAGAATACTCATCTATAAAACTTTGAACAAAATTTTAGCAATCTAACCATTTTTATCATTTCCATATTTGATATAGTTCATGTACAAAACATCAAAGTAAAACTAAGTGAGAAAAAACAATTCAACTCTTTATATTTCATTTTTTTCCACATGATCATCCTGACAAAATATAGAGGGGTTATTGTTTTAAAGTTATTATTGCAGATAGACAAAATATTACATTGAAAGTTTATTATATTTTTAGAAAAGTTTAAGTAGCAAGAATATATTAATAATAGTTGAAGAGAAAGTTGTTAAGGCCTTTATGTCTGTTAGGACATTGTTTCAACTTTAACTATTATAGAAATGCATGCAAGCATGTCTACAAGTCAATTTTTATTAAGCCATATTGCATAAAAGGCAATTTTCATGTTTGTGGATGTATATTCTGCATCAACTTCTTAAAGGCTTCTTTTACATCTTTGTTTCTCATACTATAGATGAAAGGGTTGAGTAATGGATTGATGATGGTGTAGAACATGGCAGCCACTTTGTCTCTCTCCAGAGAGTAGTTGGAACTGGGCCTTGAATACATGAAGAGTAAGGAGCCATAGAAGAGGGTAACAGAGACCAAGTGAGAGGCACAGGTGGAGAATGCCTTGCGTCTTCCTGAGGCTGAGCAGATCCTCAAGATTGCCAGGAGAATGTTAAAATAAGAAATGAGGATGGCAAGAATGCTAGAGAGCACAGTGAAGCCCACCATACTAGAAAGGATTTTCACATAGGCACGAGTATCTGTACAGGACATTTTTACCAATGGAAGCACATCACAGAAAAAGTGATCAATGATATTTTTACCACAAAAACTTAACCTGAATGTGTTGGCAGTATGGGCTATGGCATTCAAAAACCCTCCTACATAGGATCCAGCCACAAGCCCAGTACACAAAGAAGTTGACATGATCCTTGAATAAAGCAATGGACTACAAATTGCAGCATGGCGGTCATAGGCCATGGCTGCCAGCAGATAGCACTCAGTATAGGCTGCAACACAAGAAAAGAAAAACTGAGCCCCACAGCCAGCCAAAGAAATACGCTTATCTTCTGAGATACAATTGGCCAGTATTTTAGGTATGTACACAGAATTATACCAGAAATCTAAAAAAGATAGACCTCCTATAAAGAAGTACATGGGTGTATGCAGCCTGGAATCAATACGAATTAGAATAACCAGAGTCATATTCCCTGACAATGTCATCAAGTAGATGGTTAGAAACATTCCAAATAGAACCAGCTGCCAGTGAGGATCTTCTGAGAAGCCCAAGAGGATGAATTCGGTAAGGATGGTGCGATTTTCCACCTCCATGTCCATAGAAGGGACATCCAAGGTATGAAGATGCAGGGAATGCACAGTTTAGAGATAATCCCAATAAGAGAGCAAGAGACCTGAACAACATGATGTGTTGAAAGATAGATTAGTGATATAATTAATCAAGAGAAGTAAACAAGGTATTTATCAAATCAACAAAGACTGGGAGGTTTACAGATAGTTAGTCCTTTAAATAATTACATGATACCAAAGAACTGTGAGATTTCAAATTATGATGTGGAACACCCTTGTAATTAGAATAATAACCCAAATTTTAAGTTAGAAATTTTCGAAGTCTCATTTCTGAACTATATCATTCAGAGCCAGTCTCTTATCAAAAGGGTGAGACACAGAAAGTTCATGAACATTATTTATAATTTTCTGACAGGTTTTCAGACTGAGTAAAGAACATATACAAGAAAATACTCAATAATTGTATGTGGTAGTGAAAGTTCATTGTTAAAGTAAAAAAAATTGTGTTCATTTTTAAAGTAAAAATTAAATACATGAATGACATAAGTGAGAACTTTTGAATTCAGTCAAAAAGACAGATAATTGTCTAGTTCTCTACCTTGTATACTGCTATAACCTAAGAGATTAGACAGTTTTTATTAAATTTAAAACATCCAATGCTCTTCCCATAAGCTAGTGAGAATACCTTATAAGATAATGGTTGTAATGGTATTTTTATGAACAGCAGTATATCATAGTCTTCCAAACAATAAATACAATGAGAAAATAATATTTATTACTACATTCCAGTTATGACTCCAAGTCCCATTTTCCACCACTTTCATTTTGACCCTAGTTTTCTTTATAAGGGGCATGACTAGAACGCTGCACCAGTTGATAAAAGGGAAGCATAGATTAAAGAGGGTGCCCCCAGTGATCAGCATGGTCTGTTGAGCAGCACAATTCATAATATAAATCAAATCTCCTGGATCAAGTGGGAAGAATTAGTTTTCTCCAGTGATGCCTTACTGGAAATACAAACCACACTTAAGAGAGGCTCCATGTCCAGCAGTAAATGGCCAGAATAAAACAAAGTCAAGGATAATTTTGTCTCATAATACTGTGTTTGGGAGTTTATTGTCTTGTCTTTAGCTTATCTGTTATTCATTCTGATTCTGTACTTTTGCAGTGTGTTTGTCTGTCTGCCGATTGCATATATTGCATGTGTATGTTTTTCTTGTGATTTTCTTGTTGTTTGTTTTTATTTTTCTTTTTGTCTGTTTGCTTTGTTTTATTCTGGATTGTTGCTATTGTTGTTTGTCTTTTTGTTTCATAAAAAATGTGATAAAGAAGATGTTGAATTAGATGCTTGAGGAGGTAGAAAAGAAACGAGAATAGATGATGATTAGAAAAACTTTTCAAAAAATATGCTATGAAAAATTTATTTTTTAGAAAAAAAGAAATGTTTCCAAAATGAAAAATCATCACCACTAATATAGTAAGGTAATGACTATACCCTTCCTTCCTCCCTGAGACCATGCTAGAGATTTTACTTCTTTAATTACTAAATTTGCCTTAAAACTATTTATTTTAAAATCCCTTTTTTCACTTTGCCTTAGGTTGTGTAGGAATACAAACATGATTAGGGCATGTTTGGTACCATGAATATTCAACATGAGGAAGAGTATTAGATAATAGTGTTAAGAGACTTAATATTCTTGTATTTTATATCTTCAAACACCAAAAATACCTAAGGAACTTTAAAAGACAAATTCAATATAATTATTTAGACAATTGTTTGAAAACAAGCAAAAAGTTTAAATGCACAAATGGAGCAATTTACTATAGCATTTGAATTGATTTTCAAAATGTAATGGTGTAACACTTCCTTCTTTACCACGGTGTTTGCTGCTATAATATAGTATATATGACACTTTCTAGCAAAATATTCTACGATGAACTGGTGGGCATATGGCATTATGGTTTATAGCTATCTCCACAAACTGCTGGTTACTCTGAACCCAGGTTACACTATTCAATGCAAAAGTCTACTGGCTGAGAGAGTCTCCCAAGAATGCTGCATCATCTCATAACTAAAAGGAAAAAATATAAATCGAGCTGAAGACTTGTTCTCAATGTCTTTAGCTCACCAGGATTTTATAATCATTTGTCAGTTACAGCAATAGGCATAGAAAGTTGAAAAATTAACACACTAAAACCTCCAATTCAGAATTATCTATCAATCTGCTTTCTGATGCATGGCCTGCATCTATTTGATGGAATATACACATTTTCTCAACAGCCCTTTGAGAATTTGCCCACAGTGAAGTATAGAAATATGTGCCTTTGCCTCCAAAGACTTAATTAGAATCTGTCAGTAATTTGCATTTACTGGATAATTAGGATATGCTGGATTCTGCAACACATTTTTAAAGTTGACACAATGGCTGTATGATTCAATGTAATCATTAAGTATGTCTGAAAACAGACTAAAATTTTGATAATTAATCATGTCTTGGATGAATTCTATAATCTGTATTTGTCTTTGACTTATGCTTTTCTCAGTCTCCAGTCTATAAAACATTGCCTTGTCCATCAAGAAACCCAGATCTATTGGAAAGGAAAATAAAGGAAGGGAATGAAGGAGAGGAGAATAAAGGAAAACTTGAAAATGGAGAATTAATTTCTCAGAAAAGAAAAGGGAAGTAACTGGTGTCCCATTTCAGTGCTAGTGGTAACCATGAGAATTGGATCTGGGCATATAGAGTTTAAATTGGATGCCTCCATTAGGTCCATCTGCCTCAGAACTCTGAGGAGGAAGGGGGAATAAGAAGTCAGAAGAAATGGAGGGCACCAAGAGAACATGACCAACTAAACCAACTAAGCTGGGTTCATGTGTGCTCACAGAGACTGAAACAGCAAACACGGCTCCTGTTTTAGAAAGTAGGGCTGATTAACTAAGATAGGACAATCCTGAAAATTGTCATGAAGTCACATTATACATTTTTCAATATCCTCCTTACTTATAAGTAAGCCAAAAACCTTCAGAGCTAAATGTCCCAGGTTCATGTTCATGATTTCTTACCTGCACATAATTTAAAATAATTTAATTCAATACTGATGATGATTTTATAACTACATATATTAATTTCATTAATAAGCTTAAATATTATAGATGCAGGCCATAATGAAAATGTAAAAATATTTGTGTCTTCCTCTTTACTTTCTCATAATTCCTATTATAAGATAGTGCATGTGTAGTAAAAAAACAAAACGAAGAAAATGTCTGATCAGATGTTACTACCCACATAAATTAAAGCAATATGCATGATTCATAATAGAAAAAAGATAACTAACACAAATTTTGAAATGTCAATGAGATATCTTTCATACTAGTTAGAATAATTAAGATTTAAAAGACACAGAAAAGAAATGTTGGTGGGGACCTAAAGGGGATGGAAACTCTGCAAACCAATGATGGCAATATGAATTATAATCATTATGACAATGTAAAGATTTTGGAAAATATTAAAATAAAATATCTTATAACTCAACTGTATCAATTTTGGCTATCTGTTTAGTGTAACTAAAATCCATATCTCAATAAATATTGGAGCTTGTGTTTATTTCCAAATCATCAGAAGAGCCCAGTTATGGAAAACTTTGTGCCTATTAAGCATTTTATTTAAGATACAACACACACACACACACACACACACACACACACACAATCCAGCTTTGTAAGTAAATAAATAAAACAATTTTAAATTATATTAGTAGTTTCTAGAATTTGGCATAGTTGAAAAGAATAGATTTTCGACAAAGAAATAAATTTTGCAAGATAAAAATTTTGAAACACATTAAGTAAATACCAATTTAGATTGTTAAAATGAGTTACGTGGTCTATAAATTATCTCACAAAAAAAGATAAATAGCATATAAAGTGGTAGTCATGCTAATTAGCTCTATGTTAATACATTCATAATGTATATCAAAACACTGTGGTGCATAAATTAATCATATACAATTGTAGACACAAAAATACTGCCATAAAGTTTAATAAAAATATACAGGTTCTTTAAATTTCTAAGCATAATTTATTTAACAAAATATTATATTATAATAATGCCAATTTAAAAACAATAATACATTTTCATTTATTGTGATGACTGTTTTGCCTATACATTTAATTTGTAGAATACAGAATGTAAACTGACACACATTTCTGAAAAAAATTACAAATAATTTGATTTTAGAAAATTTTTAGCATCTAAGATTGTTTTCAATGCATCATCAACAAGCTTAATTTGTTTAAGCTATATAATATACAGTATCACATTAGAACCACCAAAGTCTGGAAACATAGACTTCACTTACCTCCATTCTTTGTAAAGAAGATGAATGGTAGGGATTAAATGAAGAGAACTTAATCATACCACATTATGATAGAAAGCAGATAAAATCCAAATATAGATAAAGCATTAGGGACACCTACAATTAATTTCAGACTAGACGTTTAATAATTCTATAGAAACAGTCAACTTAGCTTTACTTCAAGGACAACAGAATTGAATATGTAATTTTATGAAGATAGAAATGTCTTTGAAAGAATAAGTCTTTTGTTTATTTTTTCAATTGGAAATAATAGATATTTATTCAAACATACATATTTTTCAAATATTATTTCATAAATTGTTCTAATTTTTAATATTGGATCATTTGAACTATCCTTATCAAAGGTGTATTGAGGATAACAAATATCATAGGAATTCATGAGCATAGCAAGTAATAGAAGAAGCACTATTATATATTTGCTTCTCTGTAGAAGAAGGTTTCGATTAATTGAACAATTTATTCAAAGCCTTTTTCATGTCCTTATTCCTGAGACTGTAGATCAAGGGATTAAACATGAGGCAAACCACTGTGTAAAAAGTTGAAACAATGTTGTCCCTATCCAAAGAGTAGCTGGACCTGGGACAAGCATAAATGTAGAGAATGGAGCCATAGTACTAGGTCACAGAGATGAGATGGGAGGAGCAGGTAGAAAAGGCCTTGCGGCAGCCCTGGGTGGAGAGAATCCTAAGGATTGTGGCAATGAAGAAAACATAAGAGGCCAGGATAAAAACAATGGGATGATGACATTGAAATCAGGAAGAACAACAGCATAGGGCTATAGTAAATCTTGGAAAATAACATAAACTTTTTGTCTTAACAGTTTTGGGGTTCCTATGATTTTCTTTTTGTTTTGAGATATGGAATAAAATGATATTTATTGGGCAGGGAGGTATTGAGGAACTGAGAGGAATTGTAAAGGGGAAAACATTATCAAAATATGTTTATGAAAAATAAAATTAAAGCAACAATGAGATATGATAAAAATTATTTAATACTTTTTAAAAGTTCCTAGATAAAGAACTAAAGATGAGAGGCCATTTTCTTCAAGAGTATGGATCCACTTAGGTTATCCAGGCTCCAGTGGGTGGACCCACACCAAAGCACATGAGGGCAGTACTAAATGAACTCGGTGTGTTATTTTTGTATTGACGTGAAGGTGGGAGTTGGGTCTCAGGGAGAGGGAGAAGTAAGTTTGGCATATGTACAATCAAGATATCTTATGTATATCATGTATGAAATTGTCAAAGAATAGATATTTTTAAAAGGTAAAGGCAAGAAAAAAGCACAGATACTAAAATATTAACACAACGAAGTTATTTATTAGCAGTCCCTAAATCAATGGCAGAGGCATGATGTGGCTGACGCAAAACTCTCCTACTCTCACCCCAAGATGGTAAAATTTGCTAAGTAGTGGTTCATAGACTCTCCTCTCACTCAAGTAGCCTGAGACATTCTGATGAAAACTGAGTCCACACACTATTGAGAGAAATATGGTAGTATTGCTCACTATTAAAAGGATGGAAGAAGTCTTATTTTATAGGCTTGTTAAAAATATAGTGAAATAATATGTGTGCCCAAAAGCATTTTTCCAGTGGTTATATAATTTTCTAAGATAGCACATTCTCCATATCTAGTGATGTGTGATCAAACAACGTAGGTAGAATTCTATTTTTACTTCGTACAACTTAGTCACCATTTGAAACTTAGTTATTCTCATGAGAAGCAATTTTCTTATCTATGATATAACATATTTATGCTCTATGTTAATATATTTCCTGAAAATATCTGGATATATTTAATAGACACACTGGATCAGAAGAGTAATGGATATGTGTTGAGAATCTAGGGTTGATTCCTGTCATATAATTTATTGTAAGACTAATGCTATAAGCATTTAAAAGCCAATATTGAATTTTTCCATTTTTCTTTTTTTTCATATCTGTTATAATGTTTGACTTTCTTTTTTAATTTTTTATTAAGAATAAAGAAGTCACATTTATTCTTCTTGTTTAGTCCTATATTTCTATGGCCTAACCACATTTTACTTATGACTTCAAAGTTTTCATACTTATGACTTCAAACTGTCCATATTTATGACCAAAAATTCCTTCTTTTGTAGCTTATTTCTGCCATTTATTTGATTGGCTTGTGAATAAAATTATGAACTATGATAAGGAGAAATGACTTTGAGAATCTCAACAGTGTAGATCTCAGCAATAAAAATCATTCAAAACCACAACACAAACGTAGGGAATAAAACAGCAACCATTTAACTGTGCTCTTTTAAGGGTTCATTAGTGATATCAGGTTGTAGTCTGACATTTTACTCTAAGAAACATCACAAGCTGAGCATTGTATGTGCCTATAATCCTGGCACCTGGAGGACAATCAATATTGTCCTCAACTATGCAGCAGGTAAAAAATCACCTTATGGTTCACTGTAGACATTTGACTATATTTCAAAATAGTAGCACACATGATCCCCTGTCTCAAAAATAATTTAAGAAGTTGAATAAGAAGAAAGGAAGGAAGGAAGGAAGGAAGGAAGGATAGAGTGGGTAGATTGGGAGAAAGGAAGAAGGAGAGAGAAGAAGGGAGGGTCAGAGGAAAGAATGGAAGAATGAGACATTCTTCTGGCCAGCCTTGTTGAAAGGTTATGACAAGCCTGACAAAGACATCTATTGTTTAACATTCTTTCAAGACCATTCATGTGTTATTGTCTCCTGACAAACAAAAATGAACTAAAAAAAATTAAATCTTTTATAAATCCCCCTGAATCTGAGTTTAGAAACACTAACCTATTGTCCAGTGATGCACATGAGAAAGCCTACTCAGCTGAGCTCCATGCTAAGTGATTATTACTAAATAATCCCAGCATTTTAAAGATAATTATAATTTTCTATCTATTCACACACATAAATTATCCTATATCACCATGAACAGAAAATTAAATGTCTTTTAGTCTCAGAAAATTTACATCTGCTACAGAATGATGAAAGCATATGAAAAGAGACCTTTACTTTTCCTCTTGCAACAGAAAGAAAATAATATTTAAGTCATTATGAAAGCAGAATAAAACTTATAAGACTCTAATTAATTTAAATGAGCACCAAGGTACTTACCAAAGTTAAAGAAAATATTTCCTTCTACTATTCCAAAATTCAATAATGTATTTCTAGGATATTTTATATTAGATATTTAATCTCAAGAGATTCACATATGTACCTCTTTGTGAATTGGTAGCCTGGGAAATGACAAAGCAATGAAATATTGCTGTGTTTTTAAGTTTGTTCTATCTCACTCGGGAAAGTTTTAGAGACTTAATTCCCAACTGATGGATGTACTTATTCATATTTTTCACAACCTGTACTATTTTACTGGTTTTATAAAATGTCTATGGTTGTATTCACTTGCATATGCTTCAGTGTAGGCTTTTGAATATATCTGAACATAGCAGTACAAACACTTCTTCAGGGAGCTGGCATCCTCCACTTCTTCTAGATTAGTGATTATCAACCTGTGGATCATGACCCCTTTGCCAAACCTCCAAAATGTTTACATTAGAATTAATAAGAATATCAAAATTACAGGTTATGAAATAGCAATAAAAGTAACTTTACAGTTGGGGTCACCAAACATAAGGAACTATATTAAAAGATCATAGCATTAGGAAAGTTGAGAACCACTGCTCTAGATCAATAGCCATTTGCACATTACCTCAATAGAGCAATCTACAAATATTGTAACAATTAAAATAGGTAAATATATGAGGAAGAATAGATTGAGGTAAGAGTTCTTATTCCCAGAGCCTCAGAAAGATTCATGGAAGGTCACATTTGTGCTGCACAGTTGCCTTCACCAATTCAATTCTTTCTTTCTCTGTCTCTCTATCTCTCTCCCTGCCTCCCACTTCCTCTTCCTTCTTTCACTCTATCTTCCTTCATTTTGTAGACCCAGAAATAGTCCAATTCTGTAGCCAAAATTAAGGTATCCCATTATAATCTCTGTTTCCTAAGCTCCCTTTATATTTTTGTGTATTATTAAATTCTTCTTAGCTTGTCCATTGTACACAGGACATTTGATTCTAAGAAGGTCTCTCACTGATACAATAATTAATATCAAGAGGGTTCCTAAAATTTGAACACTTAATCCAAGCAATGTGCAAAACCCATGGCCAGTGACATCACAGCATGAAATACAAGGGAAGTGCATAGTACTGAGTCCAACTGTTGTGACATGGCACATAACTGTGACAGTATAGACTCTTAAAATTCATTCTGTAGTTCTTGTAATTGAGAGGCAGAGACAAAACTTTACTTCAAGGCTAGCTTTAGGTATATAGTGAGTCTGCTTTGGGAAAGATAGGTAAAATTTCTATCATTTCACTAAATATTTAGAATGGACTGGAAGTAGAGATATCTAAGTGATCAGCTACTGCACAACCATGACACTTCTTCCCTCCTGTCACTTGTCCTAGGACTCCAAGGACAATGGTTTTACTGAGAAATTAAAATCTATAGGTGAGTGAGAAATCAGCATCCTTTCAGATTTCTTCAGAGGCTACACATGGGAGGATAGCCTGCAGATATAGAATCTATGGAATATGTCAGAATAGAACTTAATATAAACCTTTCTTTTCTCCTACTTAATTCTTTCTCATAGGCTTATTTTAGGTTTTCTATTTGTTATTAAAAATAGACTATTTTCTAATACAATAAATCTCAACCACAGTTTTTTCTCCTCTCACTCTGTCCAGTTCCCACCTCCCCTCCCCACCAGATTCCTTCTCCTTTTTTTTTCACAAAGTAACAGGCCTCTGACAGACAACAACCAAACACCACAAAACAACATACAATAAAACAAAGCAAAGGGACTCATAATGAGGCTGGACAAGGCAACCCAATATGAGAACAACAATGACAGAAGGCAAAAGAGTCAGAGATATAGATATGTTTCTAATTTTTTGGATAAAACTTGAAGATTTATTTATCTGTTTATTATGTTTATGTACATGTGAATGCACATACATGCAAATATGAATACAGGTGTTCACATTTTTTAGAAGGTAGCATAGGAACTGCTGAATTTGTAGTTAAAAGTTATTTTGAGCTGCTTATGTGGGTGTTGGGAACTGAAGTTGGGTTCATAGCAAGAGCAGCATCTTCTCAAATGCTGAACCACCTCTCTGGTCCCTAGATTTAAATGTATGGCTTCTGTTGTTGTATCCATCTTGTTAGTTTGTGACGTTTTATAGGAGAGTTGAGACCATTGATATTAAGGGAAATTAGTGACCATTGATTCATATTTCCTGCCATTTTTGGTGGCAACTTGTTTGTATTTCCTTTCTCTAGGGTATTCTTCTGTGAACTTATTGGTTGTTTGTGATTTCGTGGGTGTATCTGGGGTCCTTAGGTTGGAGTTTTCCCTCTAATACTCTGTGTAGTGCTAGATTGGTAGATAGATATTCTTTCAGTCTGACTTTGTCCTGAAATACCTTGTTTACTCCATCTATGGTGATTGATAATTTTGCAGGGTATAGTATTCTAGTTTGGCAGCCATGCTATTTTAGGGTCTGTATAACTTCTGACCAAGCCCTTCTAGCTTTCATCGTTTCCATTGAATAGTCAGGCGTTATTCTGATGGGTCTGCCTTTATATGTGAGTTGGCCCTTTTCTTTTGCTGCTCTTAAATTTTTTTCTTTGTTCTGTATGTTTTGTGGCTTGATTATAATGTGGCACGCTGACTTTTTGGGGGGGTCATATCTATTTGGTGTTCTGTAAGCTTCTTGTATCTTTATAAGCATTTTCTTCTTTAGGTTAGGGAAGTTTTCTTCT
The DNA here is from genome assembly GCA_004025045.1 of Sigmodon hispidus. NCBI lineage: Eukaryota > Metazoa > Chordata > Mammalia > Rodentia > Cricetidae > Sigmodon > Sigmodon hispidus. The sequence goes on from PVIH01007934.1 coordinate 78,884, forward strand.
ATGATTTTATTGAAAGCATTATCTGTGCCTTTGAGCTGATATTCTTCTCTTTCTTCTATTCCTATTATTCTCAAATTAGGTCCTTTCATGGTGTCCCAGATTTCCTGAACATTTTGAGTTATGGGTTTTTTAGTTTTACTATTTTCTTTGACTGATATATCTGTTTGAACTACTGAGTCTTCTGCTTCAGAGATTCTATCTTCCATCTCTTGAACTCTGTTTGTTATGCTTGTATCTGTGGTTCCAGCTTTTCTCTTCAGGTTTTCTATTTCCATCTTTGCCTCATTTTGTGCCTTTTTTATTGCTTCTATTTCAGCTTTTAGTTCAGCTTTTAGTTCCTGGCATGTTTCTTTCATAGATTTGTTCATCTCTTCCAATTTTTTGTTTGTATTTTCTTCTATTTCTTTAAGGCTTTTTTTTCATATCTTTTTTGAGAGCTTCGATGATCATCAAAAAGGAATTTTTGGTGTTGCTTCCTTCTGTTTCCTCTTCATTGCTCAGTTCAGGTCTTGTATTTGTAAGATCGCCACTCTCTTCTGGAGTTACCATGCTGTTCTTTGTATTATTATGTAATTTTTTTGCACTGACGTTTACCCATCGCTTCAGTGGTTCACGATTAGATGGCTCCTGGTCAGATGTGGCACTCAGGCTTGTGTGCCTCCTGTCACCTCTGTGGGCAAGGTCTGAATCTACACCTTCAGGGTCCCCTATAGTTGTCTGTTTGCTCAATTCGATGTGGTGGTGGGTAGCCATGCAAATTCCCTCAACAGGAACTGTGGGTATGGTGACAGGCAGAGTTTATCTGCCTGTGCTCCAGAGTTTTCTGGGACTCTGCAGACAGCACTTGGTCTCAGAAGCGGACTCGGAACCAATGGGAGCTCAACTCTCCCTCCCTAGCTGGGATATAGGCGCTTGGGCCTGGTGACCCCTCCTCACCTCTGGGCGGGGTCTGAGTCTGTCCTTCAGAGACCCCTGCAGTTGTTGGCATGCTCAGTTCAAGGTGGCGGTGGGTAGCCGTGCAAACTCCCTCAGCTGGCGCTGTGGGTATGGTGACCAGGAGCGATTATCTGCCCCTGCTCCAGAGTGTGCTGGGACTCTGCAGACAGCACTGGTCCAGGAACGGAAATGGAAGCTTTGGGAGCTCAACTCTCCCTCCCTGGCTGGGATATAGGTGCTTGGGCCTGGTGACCCCTCCTCACCTCTGGGCAGGGTCTGAGTCTGTCCTTCAGAGACCCCTGGAGTTGTCTGTTCCCTCAGTTAGAGGTGGTGGTGGGTAGCCGTGCAAATTCCCTCAGCAGGAGCTGTTAGTATGGTGACAGGCAGAGTTTATCTGCCCCTGTTCCAGAGTGCACAGGGACTCTGCAGACAGCACTTGGTCCCAGAAGCCTTGGTGGCTTTTCAATATGGCAATATGGCAGAGGAGCCCACAAATCTCTGCCACTGCCGGCAAAGAGAGTGGACTCAGGAAATGCTGCTACCAGAAAAACCTTAATCAAGCAGTTCCTTAAGAGCCAAAAAAATTGGGTGCAATGGAGAAGCGCCCATAATTAATCCAGTAACCTCTTTTGTAATCTCTTGCTTTTGCTTTCAATTCACCTGCTGGTGCGCCTTTTGTCCTACTCTCTCTTTATCTACAGAGAAGAGCAAAATTTTTACCCGCTTTTGACACGGATTCCCCTTACCTGGGAACTTATCAGTGCACTGCCCTGACCGCAGAAAGTTCTGAGCCTTCATTGAGAGTAGAGTTCCTGTACGAGCCACCACTAGTTGCTCGCTCCCACCTTGAACAGCAAGGAAGATGCAACGCCAAGCTCTTCTTTCAGCAGTTTATTCAGGAACCTTGAACAATCTTCTTCTGACCCTGGGGAAAGCTGCTCGTGGCCTAAATAGCCTCTGGGCAGCCAACCCTAGTACACTACGTGGGTACTACCATTAGGCCAAGATACGTGGAAGCAAGCAAGATTCTGAGCCTTAGCCAAATATGGAGTTGTTTATAACTGAGAGCACTCACCATGGGGAAGGTGGAGGGCAGAAGTCAGCGCCATCTTTTAGGCATGGCTGCATGCAGCTCTCTACAAGAAGTGACCCACAAAATTCTTCCAAGCACCTTCTGCATCTGATTAACACCTTCAGCAATGTAGCAGGATACAAGATTAACTCAAAGAAATCAGTAGCCCTCTTATACACTAAAGATAAAAGGGCTGAAAAAGAAATAAGGGAAACATCACTCTTTATAATACCTGCAAATAGTATTAAATACCTTGATTTAACTATAACCAAAAAAGGAACAAATCTGCTTGACAAAAATCTTAAATCATTTAAGAAAGAAATTGAAGAGGATATCAGAAAATGGGAAGATCTCCCATGTTCCTGGATAGGTATGATTAACATAATAAAAATGGCAATCTCACCAAAAGCAATCTTCAGATTCAATTTAAAATTTCAACAAAATTTTTAAAGACCTTGAAAGGACAATACTCAATTTCTTTTGAGATAGCAGGAAAGCCAGGATTGCCAAAACAACTTTACTCAAGAAAAGAACCTCAAGAGGCATTACCATCCCTGACTTCAAGTTGTACTATAGAGCGACAGTGGTAGCCTGGGAGTAGCTTAAAAACAAATGTGTGGATCAATCAAATTGAATTGAAGACCCCGACATTAACCCACACACCTATGAACAGCTGATTTTTAACAAATAGGCCCAAAATATTCAATGGAATAAGGTAATATCTTCAGAAATGGTATTGGCATAACTGGATGGTAGTGTATAACAAAATGCATTCAAATAGATCCAAGCCTATCATTCTGCAAAAAACTCAAATCCAAATGGATCAAAGACCTCAACATAAACCCAGGCACTTTAAACTTAATAGAAAAGAAAGTGGGAAATACACTTCTACGAATTGGCACAGGCAACCACTTCCTAAATATAACACCAGTGGAACAGACACTAAAATCAACAGTCAATAAGTGGGATCTCCTGAAGCTAAGAAGCTTCTGTAAAGCCAAGGACACTGTCAATAGGACAAAACGACAGCCTGCAGAATGGGAAAACATTTTAACCAACCCTACAAATGATAGAGGATTGATCTCTAAGATATATAAAGAATTCAAGAATCTAGAGCAGAAATCCTTGAATAACCCAATCATAGCAGCGTTATTTGTAATAGCAAGAACCTGGAAACAACCTAGATGTCCCTCAACTGAAGAATGGATTAACAAACTGTGGTACAGTGGAGTACTACTCAGCAGTAAGAAAAAATGATATCCTAAAATTTGCAGGCAAATGGATGGATTTGGAGAATATCCTCTTGAGTGAGGTATCACAAACTCAGAAAGATAAGCAGGGGATGCACTCACTCATTAGTGGACTCTAAACAAACAAACAAACAACTAGAAAAAAGTAAGCATGTCCAAGCTGCAAACCACAACCACTGAACAGTTTGGGATCAGAAACACCTTGGACTTACTCTTTGGATCCCACACCCCTAGAGGATCACCTAACTCAGTTTTGAGGTTGGGGGGAGAAAACTGGATCTGGCAGGAGTGGAGGCTGAACTAAGCAATATTGGGACAGTGGGATCTTGGGACTTCCTGCCACCTGCCCAGCGAGGGGATGGGGAGTTGTGCAGAAGAGAGAATGATCTGATGTGGTGGGAGGGGGAAGGGACCTTGAATAAGGATATACAAGGATAGAAAGTGTGACTTCTTTGTTCATAATAATAAAATAAAAAAAGAAAAATGCAAAAAAATGCAAATAGATCCAAACCTATCACCCTGCACAAAACTCAAATCCAAGTAGATCAAATACCTCAACATAAACCTAGCTACACTGAACTTAATATAAAAGAAAGTGTAAAATACCCTCCAACACATTGGCACAGGTGACCACTTCCTAAATATAGCACCAGTAGCACTGATACTATGAACAACAGTCAATAAGTAGGACCTCCTGAAACTGAGAAGTTTCTGTTTGGCCAAGGACAAAGTCACTAAGATAAAATGACAGCCTACAGAATGGGAAAAGATTTTCACCAACCCTACACGTGACAGAGGATTGATCTCTAAAATATATAGAGAACACAAGAAACTAGAGCCCAAAACCTTGACTAACCCAAGCAAAACAGTGGGGTTCAAACTAAAAAGGGAATTCTCAGCAGAAGAATTATAAATGGCTGAAAGGCACATGAAAAAGTGCTCAACATCTTTAGCCATCAGAGAAATGCAAATCAAAACAACTTTGAGATACCATTTTACATCTGTCAGAATGGCTAAGAATAAAAACAAATATGATAGCCTATGCTAGAAAGGATGTGGAGCAAGGGGAACATTCCTCCATTGTTTGTGATAGTGTAAACTTGTATAGCCACTATGGAATGCAGTATGGAGGTTTCTCAGAAAACTGGGAATCATTCTCCCCAGGGATCCAGCAATACCACTATTAGGCATATACCCTAGTGAAGCATATTCACACCCCAAAGGCATTAGCTCAACTATGTTCATAGCAGCATTATTTGTAAATAGCAAGAACCTGAAAACAACCTAGATTCCCCTCAATTGAAGAATAGATTAATAAACTGTGGTACATCTACACAATGGAGTACTACTCAGCAACAAGAAAAAATGGTACCCTAAAATTCGAAGGCAAATGAATGGAATTAGAGAATATCCTCCTATGCGAGGTAAAGAACATACTTCCTTAGGTATTTTTGTCTTTGTTGCTTTGGCTTTTTATAAAAGCAATATTAAACACCTTGAGATTAAGAAATAAAATCAATCACTGAAAAAATAAAATGGATTCTTAAAAAAAAGAAAACGTGATTTTTTTAAAAAATTGTTTTCCAGAGATTTATAAAGTGAAATTTTTCTTTTATTTTTTTTGTTTAAAATTATATCAAATCATTGTTATTCTGCCATTTACTATTTACATTATGTTGCTGAACATGAATTATAGCTTTAAAATAGTAGGACTAGAGTCAGTGTGTAATTGTTAGAGATACTTTTAAGGTGGCCACTCACATGTCTCACTAAATCTAGCAAAGGACCTACTTTTCTCTTGTAAAATTTCTATAAAGAGCCACTGATTTGAGATCTGTTAAAGATAAAGTAGATGGAAGTTACTAAGAAATATTTTTCTTGTAACAAAAAATTTATTTTGTATTTGGATGAAGACTATTCAATGTCATAATATGAAAACACAATATCATTTATTTCTTTCAACTAAGCTAATTTCCATCCACTGAGACCAAAGACTGAAGAGAAATCAATATCCTTTATTTTTTCAAAGAAAAAATAATATGTCTAGTCATTTTTTTCTACCTAAACTCCCTTAGAGTCTACCTTGTATGTCTTCTTCTATTGAACTATACAATAAAATGTGATTTGTCTGTTTGTAATATGAAAAATCTAATCAGGGAGTCTGTGGAGATATGTATGTGTGTATGCATGTATCTGTATATATTAACCAACATATGTTTAAAACTTTTCTTATTATGCAAATAAACTCAGCTGGTCAGAGAATTAAATCAAAGGTCTCTATTCTCAAGAATAAATGACCAGCACAAACTTGATGTGGTATTGTCAAGTGCCGTTATTACCATTATCACAAGCTATTATGACTTATGTAGTGAGAATTCAGCGGTTACCTAAGGGGGCAATCTATCGTAAACATTGTTTCTGTTCGATGAACTTATCTTGAAAGGCATTTTGGAATTACTTTCTTTTTAATAGATAGATGTTCTGACTGCAGATTACTTATAAAACAAAAACTTCTCTTATCTATTACAAAATTGGGATGTATTCCCACATTTAGCAGTGTTCTGATAATTTAATGGCACATATATCTGTGGATGGCCAGGAAGATGAATTTTTATTTAGCTGTGTAATTTTGATATATAGAAAATATACTAAGACATATTCTTAGCCAGATCTATTGTCCCACCAAAACTTAAACATTTAAAGCCTGTTTTGTTTCTTTTATTCAGACTATCACAAACTATACACATTTAGCTCTTTTTTACCTCAGAGCTAGTTCAAACTAGACTAAAGGCCTTCGGTGATAGATCATAAGTATAAAACTTTACAATTATGCAAACGATCAGAGTAACAAATCTCTACCAAGACTACTAATACAAAACGTTCTAAAAAACAAAGCATCCCAATTCTTTGCTTGCCAAGTCTGCTGACAATAGACCTATATATCTCAAAGTTTGTGTCATCTAGGCACTGTGCCCCACTCCTGGACTGTTCAGTCTTACTCCTGTGGTCTTGAAGCCTTGTGTTGGCTTAAAGGTAATGGCTCTACCCTTAGCACTTTGTTCTTACTTTTGCCTCAGTTTATTAATTAGCTTATTATTCTAGTCATACTTAGGAGTGTAGTATTACACACAATTTCCCACTTTTCCTTCTTAGATTCTTCTAATTGATTTAACATCTCTCTCCATTTCAGTTGCTCTTGCTCCCTTTAAGAGGTCACTGAGGCTTTTACAATTTCTTCTAGATTGATAAACAAAGCCTGACAGTCACTGCCAGGTGTAAACTCTTATCTGCTTGTAAGGCCCTGGAAGAATTCAAACTTTGTGACATTGCTTAGGCCAGAGAATTTCTGGTTGTATAAAAACTTGTAACTGTGGAGACTCATAGGAGAACAAAGAGAAAAGAGCAGAGTCATAGTTTGGAACAATAAAGAAGTGGACAAAGAGCACTGTGTGAGTAGATTCATTTGGATACCTGAGACAGATTCCTTCACTAGTTTGTAGAATCTTCCTCAGATCCTGGGAGGAAGCTTTTAGGGCTGGACCCCAAAGGCTTTTGTTATGGTATGAGTGGAAAGAAAGCTCAGTTGGGAGTGCAAAGAGTGAGATAGAGAACATAGATATGGCATGAATGTATTTTCAACATCAGTCCACTGCTTTTTTTTCAGATAACTGATACAATCTAGTAAACATTCTAAGCTATCAGCCAGACTTAGCAAGAGAGACATGTACAACAACTAAGTTGTTTTGCACCTATAACTTTGGTTCAACCCATCAGACAGTTGTCCACTATGTCCTTTTGAACAGGACTGCTTCTCCTGGGAATAGTTTATCTTAAAAACCATTAGCAAAGCACCTGGTCTAATCTAAAGCTACTTTGAAGCTTTATATCACCTAATAGTATACAGCTATATTGACGGCTGGGAAACTTCAACTAAAATCCTATGTTCACCTGAGCTGTGATATAAAACAGTTTCCAGAGAATTTATAATTCCTTAAGATAACAAATGGAGGATACAGCTTAATGAGGATTCATCTTCTACAGAGATTCCCAATAGATTAGGATGCATACATGAGATAAACATGCTATAATTCAGACTGTTGAGGACATCGCACACCATATACATCATATCACATACCAGAGAAAATTGTGTAACAGCAATAATGTAAAAGCTCAAGACATACTGGAGTCTGCATTTTCAAGAGCCTTCTTGAACAAGACATTTCCATTAGAAAGTTTTTCTCCTGGTAGGCTGACACCTTAAATATTAATTTCCATCTGCTGTTTTTATGCCAGCACTACCAGCAAAGAAGACAAACACATTTTCTTTACTAACCATGAAGCTCATGGTTATTCTTCTCTGGTTGGTAGAATACAACAACTCTTGTATGATTTCAGCCATGATATGTACATTTTGCTTTATTCATATATTATTCTGACTTCTTTATGAACACAGCAAGCAACATAAGGGAATGTAGCATAAATATTTTGCATGCATGATAAATTTATATTTTTAAACCTTATCTATTAGAATAAAAGTTATATATTGATACAGACAAAAACCAAAGAACAAAATTTGTAAGGTTCATCAAGAACTCTATCTTTTACTTGTTATTTCTGTGTTCCATGTGTTATATGAGGTATATATGTGTATTGTACATATGCAGGATTGCATAGTGGTTATGTTCATATGCAAGACATGAGATGTGCTTCCTAGCATTTTAACTTAATTACCTGGAGACAGGGTCTCGTACCTTACTGAAATCTTGCTATTTGAGCAATCCTGGCTATCCAGTAAGCTACTGACATCCACCTGTCTCATGCATTTATGTATACAGAGAACATGCCCTTACACACATAGCAATCTGCACTCATTGCACAAAATGTTTATTCTTTAATTCAAAGTTTAATTAACATAACAATTGTACAAAGTGGTTTAGTCATGATATCACCTAAATATAAAAAATGTACCTTGACCATTCAAATTCCTTCTACCTTCTCTGTCTCTCTCTCTTTTCCTTAGCTAATAGACTTAATTTAGCCTCCATAATCTTTTATTTATTTCCTAGCTTCAAGAAATGAGAGGAAGCTTAGCATTCTTGTTAAGGTGTGATTAGTCTATTTCTCTTAATGATGTTTTCTACCTCTACCATTTTTCCTGCCAAAAATGTTAATTCCATTTGTTCTTATACCTGAGTAAAAAACAATTTTTATGTATTAAATATTTTGTCATACACCTTTGTATAGACACCAAGAATGATTCCATAACCCAGCTATTGTTAATATTGTAGTGATAAGCATGAGTGCATAGTATGACTGAACTATATAGACCTTTATATTACTTTATAGAATTATTATCAGTGACATCTTTCCTAGAACAGGAATAGCCTGATTAAGTATTCTCTGTGCTTCTTATAAGGAAATGATCTTGATTTACTTAAGGAGTTTATTCAGAGCCTCTTTCACATCTTTATTCCTCATGCTATAGATCAAGGGATTCAACATGGGGAAAATCACTGTGTAGAAAGTTGAAACAATTTTGTCCCTATCCAAAGAGTAGCTGGACCTGGGACGAGCATAAATGTAGAGAATGGAGCCATAGTACAAGGTCACAGAGATGAGATGGGAGGAGCAGGTAGAGAAGGCCTTGAGGCGGCCCTGGGTGGAGCGAATCCTCAAGATTATGGCAATAATGAAAATATAAGAGGCCAGGATAAACACAATGGGGATGATGACATTGGAGGTCAGGAGGAAGAACAACACAGACTGGAAGCTTTCCTTCTTGCCACAAGCCAGCTTCACTAGGGGTGGGATATCACAGAAAAAGTCATCAATTACATTGTCACTGCAGAAAGTCAAGGCAAAAGTATCCTTGGTGATGATGACAGAGTTAATGAAACCACCCACATATGATGCTGCCACAAGAAATACACATAACTTTAAGGACATAGCTTGTGAATAAAGCAGAGGCTTTGAGATGGCCACATAGCGGTCATAAGCCATGGCAGCCAAAAGGTAACACTCAGTGTAGTCCAGAGCAGCAGAAAAGAAGAATTGGGCCACACAGCCAGCAAAGGAGATGCTCTTGTCTTCAGAGATGCAGGTTGCTAAGATCTTTGGTGTATAGACAGAAGATAACCCAAGATCCAGGAATGATAGGTTTCCAATAAAGAAATACATGGGTGTATGGAGCCGGACGTCATTGCAGATCAACACAATGAGGGAGCTATTTCCCAGCAAAGTCAATGTGTACACAACAAGGAAGACTGCAAACAAGACCTTCTGCATGACAGGATCTGTTGTGAATCCCAACATGATGAACACATTAATTGTATTATTTTTCTGCTCCATGGCTGTAATGAATGTAACATAAGGGGAGAGAAAATGAAGTTTCAGATTAAATTATTGAACTGAATAAATGAAAAATGCTGAATATATAAATGCTGGGAAAATGTAATTAATGAAACTTTTTGTGAATTTAAAAGATAGAAATAAGATTTTAATATCAGTAAAATAATTCTGGGTTATTATATAATATATATTATTTCATAATGTAAAGAACTTGTCATTTGCAAAATAATGCTGCTTGAATTATCAGTAGTTATAAGGATATGCTGCATTTCTTATTATCAAGTAGAAAATAGATCCCCATAGCTTAATTATTTTGACTAAATAACCTTATAATTTTATACAACTTGTAGATAAGCATTCTGACTATAAAATACTTAAATTTACAGACACCAAATTAATTCAAACAAGCATATTCTTTGTCTATCCATTCAGCTATTACTTTATCATTTTAAATATAAATCTTAATTATAACTTCAGTTTCGCAAATTTTGTAACAAGATATACTCTTAACATGGTGAGGTTGTTCACTCAGTAAAATATTTGTTTGCAAGATTGGAAACTCAGGTTCAGATTTTAGCTTCTATGTAAAATTCTGTGCATAGTGTCACATGGCTGTAACACCAGTAATGAGCAGAAGAAGATAAGTCTTGTTGAGTTACTGAGTTCTCATATTAGTGAAGAATTCTGTCTCAAAAAAGTATCTCTAGTATTCGCACTCCACTACATATGCATGCATAGACACAGGAACACACACATACACACATTCAAAAACACACATATACAACACTTGCACACACACATACAAACACACACACATACACACACACACACACCATCTTTTTTTCTCAACTCATATAATTTTAAAGTCACAGCAATGGAAGCATATTTCCTAATGTCAAAATTTTGTAAATGATTTTTCTGAAACATTTTGCAAGTTAAAAAAAATGTTAAACTATAAATCATTTAGTAGAGCACATTTGTTAAACATTGAATATATAATAAACTCACTATTCTAAAAGGCATTTCATAAAATCAAAATAATGTTAAGAAGTAAATGTGTTTATTCCCACTTTCCAAATTATTTCTGAATACAATGTTCATGGTCCTAGGATCCAGGTTCATGGTCCTAGGATTCATGTAGATGAATCCACTCATCAAAACTAGTTCTCCTAAAACAAATTATCTTGGTCCAAAGCTGCACATCTAAGAGAATTACTAGACTCCTGATATTCTAGGCACCAAGGGCAAAAAAAAAAAAAAAAAAAAAAAACAGAAATTAGGTATGGGGCCTTTACAAATAATGGGTATATGTTACAGAGATAAATGAACCTTTATAAAGAAGTATAATACAATATTTCAGAATAACTGTTACATTTGATTGTGGGAGGTCCAATTAGAAGAGGCTCTATTAAAAGCAATGAGGATAATGTGCCTGTGTGGTAGCATTATTTATACAAGGAAGGAAGCATGTTTTCATGTGTGGAGAGTGAGCTCAGAGTTGCATGTGTGAAGGGATATTCTAGGCAAGAAAAATAATTGCCCTGACAGAGCAATTAAAAAGAAGTTGGAGGGTTGGTGAGAAAAGTGGCAGATCTGACTGGTATAGAATATATTTGAAGAATAGTAAAAACCATGTTACCTCAGATGACAGTAGATTTTTTTTATTAATATTTTTAAATGTTGTTCTAAATAATCATTATTTTTTAAAATTTGAACATGTGTGGCAGCAAATATCTATATCTCCAGTTTCCAGAATATTGATACAGGAAAATCAAGCATTGGCAAGCATGAACTTTGTAGCAAAACACTTTTTTTTTTTTCAAATTTCAAACCAACAACAAAAATTCATCTCCTTTATTATCTGTCTCCACCAAAGAGAATGCCAGCTAAAAATGAACATGACACTTAGCAGGCACTTAGAAGGAAGAGGTTGAAGATTCAGTTTTAGTTCATCCTCTGCTATATAGATAGGCCATCCTGGACTACCTGAAATTATATGAACATCTATCAATTCCATGCTATGGTAAGATCAATCATGTAATTTAACTTCAAAAGAACTGGATTTTCATCTCATATTTCTTGACCCAAAAGTATCTGTCCATCCTATGGTCTTCACAGACAGAAATAAGACCAATAGGGATATCTTTGGTATTCATAATGTAAATGAATGCCCCTGAAATACATACAACTTACATTTAAAATATTTGTGATGGAAGCATTTCCCAGGGAAGCAAATTGTCTTTCACCATGAAGAGCTAATGTGATCCATGTTTTTAACTTGTCATGTGGTCACAATGAATGAGCAAACAAGACAGAGATCTGAGATTGCAAAAAGATAATTTGATGCATTTATTTCCATTTCAATGTTCACTGGCTTTTATCAGGTTTTATACAGGTTTCTAAGTTTCTGTAAAAACTATATAACATCTAAAGCAGGTGTAACAATTGAAACTGTTAGAAGAAGATACTGTAGGGGTCAACACATGGAACACATTCAATAAACCAGTGTTCTTCCAATTCAGAGAACATAAGTACCATCTGACATATTGCTCAAGTTAAAGTATCTCAAACCTTAGTTGCCCTAACATGATACTTTGAAGAACATTGCGATATTAACTGTTGATATTAGAACAGCAAGACACTACATCAGAGTGATGAAGATGCTAAATAAATTAATGCATATTCACACAAAGATATCCTGCTGTCATTTATGCAATAATTATGAGAGGAAATATAAACTCAGTATGAACTTTAGATAAAAATATGTATTTGTGCTGATAAGCTTAATGAACATTTCTTTAATAATAATAATAATAATAAATTGCCTCTTTTGTAACACAATGTACCTCAACCTGTTATAACACAAAATTTAGAGATAAGATTGAAGTTAGAGTTAACAGAAAGATTTTTTAAAAATATCAAATGACCTAAAAACTTCTAATAATAGTAATTTCATGGAGGATATATAATATTACATTGGGTATTAATGGCATATAATTTTAAGAATATAATAGAGATTTATAATTATGCTAATAAAAACTATAAATTTGATCCTTTTATTTCACTATTTTCCTCATTCTCTAAACCTTCTTGCATGCAAATTACCTATAATCATGCCCCATTGATTCTTTCTTATTCAATTATTTCTACCTTTCTTGTTTCAAAATAATCATGAATTATTGAGCCCCCAACTTCTTGATTTCTTAGTTATTTGGATCTCCAAACTATAATATACTCAGATACAACAACACACACACAGCCACACATATACACACGCATCACAAATATTTACATAGCTTATAATCCAATAGTAGAAATCAATGTAATTACAAGTAATTTCATATTAAATGTTAAAGTTTCTATTCATAGAGATGTTCCTCTAGACAACCTCAGAAAAAAAGCATGGCAACTTCATAGCTATAGAAAGTTGCTATCTGACATTCGTTTCAACAGAACTTTATCTTCTGTCATATTGGGAAAATATAAACTGAAATAACTGAGAATTTTTATTGTGTTAGCAGGAGCACAGAAACACTTCATGCTGTCACCCACCAACACAACAGTTTACAACCTTGGGAAGCACTTCTCAGAGGACCTTTAGTTGGAAGTCAATTATATATCTCAGGTCTCTCACTTCCTTAACATACAGTAGCCTTTCTCATCAAAAACAGGAGAGGAGTTAAGGCTTTTGTTTTGTTCACAGAAGTTTCATAAATTGCTGTGCAATAAAGCATGGATAGGAAAAATAAAGTCTTATAGATCTCTGAGTATAACATAATGCAAATGACTAGAATCATTATGGGAATAAAACAAAGCTTATTTCCCACTGATACCTGTAGAATATGACTTACCAAGTTTTCAGCAGACACCTCATTCTAGCATTCTAATCAGCTGCTCCCAGATCTCTATAACAGCCTGTGACCCAGAGGTTTTATATTCATGGAATTCCTCATGGCCTTGCAGCTTGGGGAAATGACATGCAAGACAATCAAGAGTCCTTTGATGATGTTGGTTTAAATTTATTTAATAAGATAAAGAAAATATAGATTATGGGGGAAGTTTTTCAGCAATGGAAGTATTGAATTGTAATTTCTACAGATTCCATATTGTTGTAGTGATTATAATCACTACAAATAAATGCATATAATTATTTACTTATTTAAGCATTTATTTGTATGTATCCTTATATTTATACATGCAGATATTTAAAGCTCATGTATGTAGGAATACATAAAATGTGGAATATATCTACAAATGGCCATTTTCTAAAAACTTCTTATTTTATATTCCAAGAGATTTACCTGTGAGATGCTAACTGACGGGTGTTGCCTCATTCTGTTTTCTTATCTCTCCCTTCCTTCACATTCTCCCTCAGCCTATCTCCAGAAACAGAATTGTTCTTTTGATCAAAACAACTGAGGGACCAACACAGTACTTAGAAGACTTACTCAAAACTTTATAATTTTCAAATGCTGTCTAGTTTATTTTTTTCCATTGTGAAAACATATACCTATCCACTGAATTCTTTCTGGAAACATTGATCCGTCCATTTAATTTTTTTACATGAATCAATCTTTACTAAAACAATTTCCATTTACATGACAATTATTTTTATACAAAAAAGACATAATATTATTAATAAATGAACTTACTATCTGTTGGGAGAATTTTCTCCCCAGGGGAAGGAGGACTAAGAAATGTGTATCTCTTTTTCATATGATCACAATGACAAACTAAAGTTCATTTTCAAAGTTCACCCTGGAGAAACAGTGACTCTGTTGGGATTACTTAGATACAATTGGTACAGTTTTACTGATGGGAGTTTGGGTGACCCAGAAGCAGTAACACTTCCATATTTTATAGTCATATTGATGATATGAAGATATTTTATAGTATTGTAGATGGATCTCCTTTTTAACATAGGCCTGGCTATTAAAAAAAAAAAAAAAAAAACCTCAAAATTCGTAGGGTCTTTCCGGGGTAGAACTCCACTCCCAGTCCAGATTTTCTCAGTTGTCTGAGATTTTTTTTTTATTTAAAAAGATTTTTTCCATATTTACCACTGCTCCCTCTCAGGCCCTCCAAGTTCATCCTCAATTCCCCAGCCTCATTCTCCCATCCATTCCCCAAGGAGGGCAAGGAGTCCCAAGATGATTTAGTTCAATCTGACATATCCAGTTGAAGTAGGTCCAAGTACTTCAACCCAGTATTAAGGCTGTGTTAGGTGTTCCTCTGTAGAGAATGGGCTTCAAGGTGTCAGTTCATGCACCAGGTCAGTTCATGCACCAGGAACATAGTCTGATGCCACTGCAAGAGGCTTCGTAAACTGCTCATGTTATTTGACAGCCATCTACCTTTGGTGGATTTAATTCCTCTCCCTGAAGGTTCCTCAGTGAGCTCTCAATAGCTCTTGTCAGCTGTCTTTGTGGATCTCCTTCTCATGATCCTGATCCCTTTACTCATATACTCTCTCTCTTTATCTCTCCCTCCCTCCTTCCCTCCCCCCGCCCTCTCTCCAGCTGGACCTGGACCAGAAATTGACCTGACCTGATGCTTAGCTATGGATCCCTGCTTCTGCCTATTGCCTTTGCGGGATGAAGGTTATATAATGATAGTTAGGGTGGTCATTCATTTGATAATAGAGGAAGTTCTGTTTAGGCACTCTCTCCACTATTGCTTGGAGTCCTAGCCTGAGACATCTTATGAGTTCTTGGAAGGTTCCTTAGCTCCAGGTTTCTTTCTAACCCCACAATGACTACTTCTATCAAAATATCTATTTCTTTTTTTCTTCCTCTCTGTTGATCTCAAACATTCGCTCTCATGATTTGTTCCCACCTCTCTTTGCTCACTACCTGTTATGATCGAAATTTATTCAGGAGATCGCTATTTCCCCTTATCAGAAGGGATTCCCTGGATGTTTCTCTTATGTTCCTCCTTTTACCAAGTTGTTCAGGAGTTCGCAGCCTGGATATTCTTTGCTTTATGTCTTAATTCCATTTATGAGTGAGTACTTACCATATCTATCTACCTGAATCTATGTTACCTCACTCAGAATGATAGTCTCCAAATTCATCCATTTGCGGGCATATTTTAGGATAGGATATTAATTTTTTTTACTGCTGAATAGTATTCCATTGTGTAGATGTACCACAATTTGTTAATCTATTCTTCAGTTGAGGGGCAACTAGGTTGTTTAAATAATCTTCAAGCACTTCAAAAACATACAAAATACCACATTTAAAATATTTTAAAAGCTCTAATTTTTCTAAAAAATAAGACAAATCTGCACCTAACAACTCCAATATATTTCCAAAAAATAATAAACATTAAAAAAAACTTCATATATTCCACTAATGAGTGAATATATCCATTGTTTATCTTTATGGGTTTGTGATACCTTGCTTGGGAGAATATTCTCCAAATCCATCCATTTGCCTACAAATTTTAGGATATCATTTTTTCTTACTGCTGAGTAGTACTCCATTGTGTAGATGTACCACAGTTTGTTAATCCATTCTTCAGTTGAGGGGCATCTAGGTTGTTTCCAGGTTCTTGCTATTACAAATAATACTGCTATGAACATAGTTGAGCTAATGCCTTTGGAGTGCGACTGTGTGTCTTTAGGTTATACACCCAGAAGTGGTACTGCTGGCTCCTTGGGGAGAAAAAAAAAAAAAAAGCAAAAAGCAAAGCATGTCCAAGCTGCAAACCACAACCACTGAACATCTTGGGATCTGAAACACCTTGGACTGACTCCTTGGATCCCACTCCCCCTAGAGGAACACCTGACTCAGTCTCCATGTTGGGTGGAGAAAACTGGATCTGCCAGGAGTGGAGGTTGAACTGAGCAATATTGGGACATTGGGACATTGGTACCTTGGGACCTCATACCCTTACTGGGAAGGAGATGGGAAGATGTGGAGAAGAGAGTGACCTGAGAGGGTGAGAGGGGGAAGGGACCATGAATAAGGATATACACTGATAGAAAATGTGACTTTATTCATAATAAAAAAGGAGGAAAAACAAACAAACAAAACAAAATAAAAAAAAAGAAATCTAGAATTGGTACTATAATGAGGTCATTTGGGCTTAGTAAATAGTTACATTTTAGTTTGTCTATAATAATAAATGATAAAGTTACAAGGACCACCAAAAATTCATATACAATTTACTTTATAACAACAGTTAACTACTAAACAAAAACTATCTATTCTTATATTAACTACTTAATAGTATAATATATAAACTTAATATATGAGTTCCATAAAAAAATAACCTTTAAACTTTAACTAAACAAGCCAAAACAATCCCTTCAGTTCCTACTTTACAATAAAATTGCCAAACATTCTTCAAAACACAAAAAACCTAACAAACCAAATCAAAATTCCTACATCACTATTAAATATACCAAAAAAATCTAAGCCTATAGACTAAAAATAAATGCCCCAAAATTACAAAAAATTTTATATAACTGTCCAAATAAACAAATATCAT
>PVIH01007935.1:0-63195 GCA_004025045.1 Sigmodon hispidus
TATTTGAACTTTATTTTCTAGGAAAATTGAGCTTGTGTTGCTTACTTTGAACCTAACATTCCTTAAGATACTCTTTCCAGCCATGGTAGCACTAGCCTGGTTTGCATAGTTAAGTTCTATGCCACCCAAAAACCTGTTTTTGGAGGGGAGACGACGCCAGCAGTGGTCGCTTTTTTAAAAAGAAAAAAAAAAAAAAAAAAAAGGAAAGCCTTATTAAAAAACATCCATTGTCGGTGGGAATGTAAGCTTGTTCAGCCACTTTGGAATGCAGTATGGCGGTTTCTCAGAAAACTGAGAATCAATCCCCCCAAGGACCCAGCAATACCACTTCTGGGTGTATACCCTAAAGATGCACAGTCACACTCCAAAGGCATTAGCTCAACTATGTTCATAGCAGCATTATTTGTAATAGCAAGAACCTGGAAACAACCTAGATGTCCCTCAACTGAAGAAAGGATTAACAAACTGTGGTACATCTACACAATGGAGTACTACTCAGCAATAAGAAAAAATGATATCCTAAAATTTGCAGGCAAATGGATGGATTTGGAGAATATCCTCCTGAGTGAGGTATCACAAACTCAGAAAGATAAGCAGGGGATGTACTCACTTATTAGTGGTCTCTAAACAAACAAGAAAAAAAGCCAAGCATGCCCAAGCTGCAAACCACAACCACTGAACAGCTTGGGATCAGAAACACCCTGGACTGACACCTCCGATCCCACTCCCCCTAGAGGAACACCTGACTCACTCTTGAGGCAGAGGGGAGAAAACTGGGTCTGCCAGGGGTGGAGACTGAACTAAGCATTATTGGGGCAGTAGGACAATGGGACTGCCTGCTGCCTGCCCAGGGATGGGATGGGGAGTTGTGGAGAAGAGAGAATGACCTGATGTGGTGGGAAGGGGTAGGGACCTTGAATAAGGATATACAGGGTTAGAAAGTGTGACTTCTTTGTTCATGATAATAAATAAATAAACAAGAAGATTAACACTGTTCTTCTAGAGGTCCTCAGTTCAATTCCCAGCAACCACTTGGTGACTCACAAGTATCTGTAATGAGATCTGGCACCCTCTTCTGGCCTGCAGTTATAGCAGGTACAATGCTGTGTACCTAATTAAAAAAAAAAAGCTTTAAAACAAACAAACAAACAAAAAAAAAAAAAAAAAAAAAAAAAAAACCCACCACCTATTTCATACAATTAGATGCCAAAGCTGGGTGTGTTAGTTGAAGCACAGCTCAACTCCAAGGCTAGCCTGGACCACACCTCAAGCACAGGACTCAGTAATGAATCCATCTAAAGCCTGGACAGGAACAAAGATGGTTAGCTTTACAGGGCAAAGCACCAAGTGCTGGGATAGCAGGTTCAAGATGTGATGTGATAAACTAAGCAGTACAAAAACTATGTAGTTCTGAAATTCACAGCCAGAATTAACTAGCTTCTACAATCAGAATATACTTCAGCATAAGTCAGTATTTAGACTCAATGCTGCCTAACAGTTAAGTCTTTGCATGTGACATAAGAACAGCTGGGAGCTACCAGTGGTGACCAGGCATTTACCTACAGTTTTACTAAAGTTTTCATTTGAATACAGGTTATTTGAATTGTAAAACAAGAGGTGGCTTTGCTGTCAGGCTAGGCTACCCTCTTCTTTTGGCTACAGCTGTGAATAGTGCCCCTGCAGCTAGGCATGAATCAACTCCTCTGCCAGAGAAACCTTAAATTACTAGATTAGAACTCCTAAAACTGTTCTTAGGACACTTGTTTGCAGCACACCTTTGGTAACAATAGAAAGTTATGCGTGACAAAAATAACCTGTCTTTGTTCCATAGGTTTTGAATTTGAAACAGCTATTTACATAAGAGGCTGGATGTCAATCAGTAGCAGTGACTGTAAACATGCTTGAGGCCTACCTAGCTTTAATTCCTAACACAACTACAAGAACAAATTGTTTTGCCCTTCAGGAATGCAACCCAGTAGACTATAGCCATTGTAGAAATGGCTACAGGGCTAGGGAGAGGTATTAGTGGATGGATAGCACTTTTTTGGGCAGAAGTAATCTTTTAAAAAAGCTTTCAAAAGTGTTTTGTAAAGGTCTTGAGAGGGGCTGGAGAAATGGCTCAGAGGTTAAGAGCACTGACTTCTTCCAGAGAACCTGAGTTCGATTCCCAGCATTCATATTGCAGCTAACAACTGTAATTCCAAAATCTGACACCCTTACAGTTAGCTATACATGCAGGCAAAAACACCAACTCACATTTTTAAAAAAGGCCTTTAGAGGCAGTATTTTTTTTGTTTTGAAGACAAGGATTCTCTGTGTAATAGCCCTAGCTGTCCTGAACTCATTTGCTTACCTTGAATTCAAGATCCACCTGTCTTTGCCTCAAGTGCTAGGATTAAAGGCATACACTACCAGGACCAGCAAGACTATTTTTTGAACTATCAATCTTTGCCTCTTCTATACTTTATGGTCCCTGAATGAATACTTACTGGGTAGCTAAAGGTAGCTCCAATAGGGAATAAATTCCATGCCACTAGCCTTCTCAGGCTAAATGCATACAATTTTAAAAGAAACACTATCCCCATTTCTAATACAGTCCTGAATACTCATTTCTGAGTCATTGCTCTCCAATTTCATTTATCCAGTCACACCATTAATAAAAGACCAACAAATGAGATTCAAGGTATGATCATTTATTTGCTACCCTCCAAGACCTATTTTTGACTGGACTCAGACTTAGAAGTAGAAGCTCTCAGCGAGGACAGCCTACGTCTCTTGGCGATCTGTTCCTGGCGCTTTTCTTTGGCTTCCTAAACAAACAAAACAATACAGTTAAAGCAAAGCTTTTCTCTGGGGGGAAATGTAGACCCAATGGCAGTCTTGCATTGTTACACCACTGCCTTACCTTCATTCTCTTGGCCAAAAGTTTAGCATATTCTGCAGCTTCCTCCTTGTTTTTCTTTGTTCGTTGCTTCTTGAGAGCAATACGCCGGCGTTTGTGTTGCAGAACCCGAGGAGTAACAAGACGCTGAATCTTGGGTGCTTTGGTCCTGGGCTTCTTACCTAAAAATCAAAATGAGTTAACACTTCTCAATATCCTTGCTGGATGGATATACCCAATGATACAGCACTAGCCTAATGTACACAAGGCCCCAATTCAAGCATTATCATTCACCCAATGCCAGTGTTGCACTCATAAATACTTTACAAGTGTTAACTCTAGTCCTATGGTTTGCAGGATTTTTTCATAGTTCCACCATATTTTCAATTTCCAATCTATGTTTGAATCTTTATTTCTAAACACTATGTGTACTTATTAGAAGTCTAGGGTTACCAAAGATTACTTTTGCCTTGTGCACTCCACATTTACAGCCTCTCTGGGAACAGAAACCTGATATAATCTCACACCACAGACCTTTACATAAAAAGATGGACACTTAAGTTCTGCTATAGTTGAGCTACTCTGTCCACATGGGAACAATTTTTAAACCTCTTGTCAACTAAGTTACACATTTTCTCCAGTACCATACTTCTGCTAGTACATGTCTAAGTCCTATGTTGTCTTTATACTATGGCTTTTCATGAATGTTGCTTAATATGTATTATTGTTCTTATTTATGCCCCCAAATTCCAAACATACCCTTCTTTAAAGGATAATCCTGGCTTTTCATGAATGTTGCTTAATATGTATTATTGTTCTTATTTATGCCCCCAAATTCCAAACATACCCTTCTTTAAAGGATAATCCCTATACCAGAGAGGAAAATACCAGACCAGTAGATCCAAGTATTTTGTGATCCAAAGCACCACCAATTTGACCTGATCTTTCCAAGACATAGGTGATGAAAAGAACTCTCTTGACATGCTATTAAAAGCACCCCCCATGCTTTTAATGAGAATTCCAAATGTATTAAATTTAAAATACTTTTGTAATCTCAGTTTCT
This sequence comes from Sigmodon hispidus, assembly GCA_004025045.1. Taxonomy (NCBI): domain Eukaryota; kingdom Metazoa; phylum Chordata; class Mammalia; order Rodentia; family Cricetidae; genus Sigmodon; species Sigmodon hispidus. The sequence continues at coordinate 3,945 of PVIH01007935.1, forward strand.
AATCCTTTTCACTCCTAACCCTAAAGCCATGAACTTGCTTGCTAAATCAGACTCCAGGCAAACCATGCTGCTTTGACAGCACAAAATGCTTCCAACAAATGCACAATCCAATCCTTACCTTCTTTATTTAGTGGCTTTCTGACAACGTATTGGCGGACATCATCTTCTTTAGAGAGATTAAAAAGCTTTCGGATTCTGCTAGCTCTTTTAGGTCCCAACCGACGAGGCACGGTAGTGTCTGTCAGTCCAGGAATATCCTTCTCTCCTTAGAAGAAATAAGGGGAAAGAAATTAAATTTTTACCACCAAAATTTAATGTTTAACTGGTATTTCCTAATTGGTCACCAATTAACATGCACAAAATTCCAACTAAAAACCATTTGGGCCAGGGGTGCTGGTGTTGGCCTGCAGTCCCTCCCACCTAGGAGGCCAGACCAACCAATTTCAAACTTGAATAAAAGGCTCACCTTTTTTTACAATAACCAAGTTGAGAACACTCAGATTGGCATCCACTATGCATCCTCGAACAGACTTGCGCTTCCTCTCTCCAGTTCTCCTTGGTCTATAGCAAGAATGCCCTTTACTCAACAGCAGACGCACTCTACCATGGGTCAAAACGCCTTGCTTCATGGGAAAGCCTTGTTTGTCGTTCCCACCACTGATTCGGACCACATAACCCTACGATGAAAACAAAAGTAGTACATTTCTCTACTAGTTCTGTTTTAATCTACAAAATACAAGATCTTAACCTCTAATTTGCCACATCTCATTGGGGAGAATAACTGAGACCAATTTCAACATCTCCAATTTACGTTCAACCGGCAAGTCTCCATTTTCATTACATTATTAACCAAGTTTTACTAGAAAGAACATAAAGGGCTTTTAAGCCTGAATTACAACCAGCAAGAACCCAGAATAAGCAACTCCTGTTTCGCACTTCCCCCAGCCTTACTATACAGCACCACCAACTTGAATCCTAACTCCAAAGTGACCCAATTAATTTAACCAATCGCCAACAGCAGTTAAAATCACTATGAAGAGTTGGGGGGGATAGTGCCAATTACCTTCCACTCTTCTCCCAGAGCATCCGCAGCCACTTCTGTGGCCATGCGCTTCTCATAGAAGGTACGAAGCTTGCGTTCATCGTCCACTTCGATGAGCTTCTGGCAGCCGGTGGCAGGGAAGGAGATGTTCAGCTACGATTTTAAAGGAGGGGGTAGAAAGGAAACCTTAGGAAACCTACATAACGTCAGTCGCACAAAGCTTTGAGGCAGCTCGCACACACAGCACAAAACCCCAAACACGGACTCTTGCTCGCAAGCTGCAAGGGGACATGTCCCCTCCAGCTCCGCGGGATCTGAAGAGGGCGACAGAGCGCCCCACGCCACCCTAGGGTGCACAGCAAGTGGTGGCGAGCCCGCGTGTGCTGGGCCGGGAGCCGGGCGACGCCATTGAGCTACGTCCGCCGTCCCAACGCCGCAATCGCCTGCCATCCGCTCTCCCAGTGAGCCCCAAGCCCCCCGAGAGAGCGCTTCCTCCTGCCTCAGACCCTTCTCCATCTAATGCCGGCTTTGTGCGAGCCTGGGGCCGAGAAACGCTGCGCTCTGGGGCTCGGAGGCAGCCTGGCCGGCCTTCCTCAGGCCTAGCCTACCTTCATCTTCACACAGCCGACCGCCTAGGAGGCGCCACGAAAAAGAGACCTGACTTCCGTTCAACCCAGGTCACATAGCGTTCTCAATTCTCGCGAGATTAGCCTGTGCTGGAGAAGGCGGAAGTGGGGTCATAGGGGCGGTACTTCCGGGAGTGGGATTACTAGAATCCTGATATGTGTGTGTGCAGTTATTCGGTTTGCTGGTGTTGCTGTGTGTGGATCGGTTATTTGTATTTGGAGTGAGCTGCGTTCTACCTAATCTTTCCCGCCATCTTCCTGGGACATGTGTCTTGTCTACATCGAGGAGCCGAATCTCAGTCCTCAACCCTGTCGTCTAGTAGTAGCTAAGTAAGAAAGCAAAACCAGAATTGTCTTCACGGCTGGCCTGGCCCTCATCTCTGCGGAGGATTCCAGTTCAGGATTTTATCCTCATCCCAGCGACTGATAGCAAGAAATCCATGCTTTGTTCTGCGTCTATCAGAGTGACTCCTGTACTCGCCTCACGTTTACCGAACGCAGATAACCATCAGATGCCTCGGAGTCTTCCTGCTTCCTCAATTGCCATCTTTTTCCCTTTTGCGAGTGGGTGGGGGTAATGGCCAGAAGCTGCCTCCCGAGTCCTGGAATTCTAGGCGTGTGCCAACACCGCCTGGCTACGCCTGCTTCTGCCTGTCCTGTTCTGGTACTAAAGAACTGAGCCACCAACCAACGGCTGACTTCTAACCATGGCCTCTCAAACTTTTTCATTTTACTCTTCGAATGCAGACACTAGCTAGTGTTATGTAGATCGATTAAATATCACCTCTAAACCTTTCCTTAATCATATTACGTAAAATAGGCTCCCTCCTTCCTCTGGTGTAGCACTGGTTTTATATTGATTGTTCAGTCTGCCCCTGTAGATAATAGATTTAGTCAGAGCTCAGGTTTTTAGTTCAAGCATTCTCAGGATGTAGCTAGGTACATGACAGGAGATTAGAATGTGTTCAGTAAAGATGTTTTACATGATTATAACTTCAGCCCCATGTGTATTAGTTTAGAATATATGGAACCAACCAGCAGAGGGATCTCGAAACAGCATTTTTGTAGTTCTTGGTCGAACAAAAAGTTGAGATGGCAACTGGGTCATATTTTGATTAGTTCTCCAAAACATTACTGGGATAACTGAGAAACTCCACTTACAAACAATATCCTGAGTTAACTTTTATTGTTTTTTTTAAAAGGTCTCACTGTGTAGCCCTGATTGACTGAGAATCCCATATATATACTGTTCCGGAAACCACAGAGTTCCTGCCTCTGTCTTCTGATTGCTGCGATTAGGAGGGGGCTACCACACCAGATTATTGGCTATTACATTTTTTTTTTTTTTTTTAACTTCCAGAAAACAAACTAGCCCACGTTTAAAAGCTGTCTGTAATTCCTGCTTCAGGGGATCCAATGAGCTTCCTGGGTTTCATTGGCACCTTGACTTGCATGTTTACACACCCTGTACATATTGCATAATACACATAATTACAAATCTCAAAAATTTATGTTTTTTAAATTGTAAAAGTATGTAAAATTTAGGGCGCTAGAGAGATGGCACATGGATTAAGAGTACTGCCTGCTTTTCCACAGGACCTGGTTCAGTTCTCCAACCTATACAGCCAGGATCTGATATCTAGCTTCCACAGGAAGCATAAAAGTACTGCACAGACATACATGCAGACAAAACACTAATACACAAAATAATAAAAAATATCCTAACTGTTTTCAGTGTAAATTTTAAGTATTTAACATTGTTGTGAAACGTGTTTTATTGTCATCTTGTAAAAGTTGAACTTCATACATTTTGGGTTTTTTTTTTTTTTTTTTGGTTTGGTTTTTTTTTGATAAAAACTGTTTTGTTGGTTTAAGACAGAGTTTCTCTGCTTAGCTCTGGCTGTCCTGGAGCTCCCTCTGTAGACCAGGCTATTAAACTCTAGATCATAGAGTAGCTTTCCTATTTACTTTTTTGAGATAGGATTATATATTGTAGACCAATACTCTTAAACTCAAGAGTTCCACATGCCTCTGCCTCCCAAGTGCTAGGATTAAAGGTGTGGGCCACTACTGCCCAATGAAAAAGACGTTTTAATTATGTGGGTGAGTATGTTCTTGTGAGTGAAGGTGCTGGAGGAGGCCAGAGATGTTGGATCCCCCTAGAGCTGAAGTTAATAGGCTGTTGTGAGCCACCCAGCTATGTCACCAACTCCTATCTCTAAATTTTTGCTTAATCCTGTCATGTGGTGGAATCAAATGGTAGTTGTCTTTTTATGACAACTGGTCTGGTCTTTTTTATGTGAATTGATGTTTTGCCTGCATGTATAACTGAGTAAGGGTATCAGATCTTGAAATTATGGAGTTATTAGCTGCCATGTGGATGCTGAGAATCGAACTCAAGTCCTCTAGAAGAACAGTCAGTGTTCTTAACTACTGAGCCATCTCTCCAGCCCCCTGGTCTGGTCTTTTTATGACTGGCTGGTCTCACTAAATCTAGTCTTCAAGGTTTATATCTTAGCATGTGATGGGATTTGTGAGTGTGTATGTGTGTTGTGTTTTGATTCTTTGTCAAACATTCCAGTTGCTTCTCCTTGGGATATTGCACATGATGTTGCAATCAATACTGGTGTGCAAATATTGAGACCCTGTTTCCAGCTCTTTTGAGGTGTACACCCACACATGTGGCTGCTAGATCATAGAGTAGCTTTCCTATTTACTTTTTTGAGACAGGATTATACTGTGTCACCTTGCTAGGAACTCACAATTCTTCCTATTTCTTCCAAGAGCAAGGAAGTTGTTCAGTTTTTAATTTTTGAGGAATTAAAAATGTGTCTTATGCAATGGCTTTACCAGTGGACAGCTCCACCACAATTATATAAAGATTTGTTGCCTGGTTTTTACATTGTCTTTATTATGAATATGGATATTTTGCATGTATGTCAGCATACAACTTGCATGCCTAAAAACCTCAAACATCAGAGAAGGACCTGATCTCCTGGAATAGATGGTTGTCAGTTCCCATGAAGATAGTGAGGATCGAACCCTGGACCTCTGAAAGAACAGCTACTGTTCTTAACCACTAAGCCACCTCTCCAGATTCTGTTGCCTGTTTTTAAATTTTGGATTGTTAGGCCTGCCATTGATGATGTGTACTTTAACGCCAGCACTATGGAGGCACAGATAGGACTATTGCCACAAATTCCTGGCCAGCTTAGTCTACATAATGAATTCTAGGACAGGCAGGATTACATAGTGAGAGCCTATCTCAAGTAACAAATGAATGAGATTGGGTCTGGGGGAATGATATTGGGGTATGTTTTAGAGACAAGCATTCACTGTAGCTCAGGCTTGATGTCAAACTCGATATTGTTGCTGAGGATGATTCCTGATTCTCATGCTGCTATCTCACTGTTGGGATTATTGTAGACCTATGCCACCGCTAACGTGATCTTAAAGATTTTAGTTCTTATATTAGATCATTGGGCCACTTTGAGGTTGGTTGGTTTTTGAAACCGAGTCTCACTGTTTTCCAGGCTGGCCTCTTAGTCTCTATGTTAGAGCAGTCTTCCTGTCCCAGCCTTCCAAGTGGCTGGAATTACAAGGCACATGCTGCTGTAAAATGGGAAATGGCTATTCTAATGTGTGTCTCCAGAGGTGGAATCAGCCTCCTTTTGCATGTGGGTATCCAGTTTCTCCAGTACTACATGTGATGGAAGCTCTTCCTCACAGATTTGGTGCTCATGGTATGGGTTTATTTCTACACCCAGATGTTTTGAATTGTGTGCTCCCTGGTGGTTAGATAGGATTTGGAACTTCGGGGCACACATTCTCTCCAGATCTTGGATTCTGAAATGTATGACCTACCCAGAAAATCAAGCATTCTCTAGCAAATTTCACTGATTCCAGATCTGGGGCAGATAAACAACAAAGTAAATCTAGAATATTTGTGCTAGAAAGAAAGTAATATTTTACAAACTAATGAGCACAAAGGACAAAGGAGTAAAGTTTCAGAGTCTGAGTATGAAGAAAGCCATGAGGCAAATCCAGAATGTGTGCTGTTGTACGTAACAACCAGTTTTGTATGCTTGCAATGCACTTTCTGTTTACTCAGGTAATATATCCTTTTGTGGTTTTTGATGGAGTTGAAGATCAGATTGCTATAATTATAGTTTTCCTTAGATGTAATAAAAGTAAGTCAGATATGAAACTTTGGACTTACAGGGATAAGGCAGATGACAGAATATGTTCTATAATTTTGCTAAATACAAATAGACTACTAGATATTGTAACTATAATTCTTGCTTGATATCTGTTTTGTTATATGTAATTTTGCTATGTGGAACTTGAAACCTTCCTTTTTGATTAGACAGAACAGGGTAAGTGATATAGGATGTCTTTCTGTATGCTGTGAATTACCACTGGATAATAAAGGAACTGTTTTGACCTATGGCAAAGTAGTATAGGCAGCTGAGAAGTCCAAGCATAAAGGGGAAGGAGGACAGAGTCAGAGAAAGGCACTTTGAGCTGCTGCCTAAGAGAGCAAGATATAATGAAACACAGGTTAAGCCACTAACTACATGGTAGAAATAGGTTAAGTTTTAAGAGCTAGCTGATAATGAGTCTAAGTCATAAGCAAACAGTTTTTAATTAATTTTGTGTGATTAAGTGGCTGTGGGACTACAGATCTGGACCTCAGGCAGGCCAGGCCAGAAACCTCAGGCTACAAAGTAGACTACGTCTGTCCTGGTGGTACACATCTGCCATTGTTGCAGCACTCTAGATGAGGCAGGAGGATCAGGGATGTAAGATCAGCGTTAGGTGGATAGCTAATGTGGGGACTTGTCCCTCACTTTCTATGAGTTGTCAGCTTCAGGAATACCTGTGGATACCGAAGTCCATGGAGACTCCAGTTCCTTATGTAAAATACCATGACACCAGGTGCCACACACATCTAACTTCCTGTGTTCTTTAAACCAGCCCCAGATCACTTAAGATGTCTAATACAGTACAAGTGTATGTAAATAGCTGTTTTATTATATTTTTAGAGGAGTAATGGCAAGAAAGGTCTACAAATGTTCAATGTGTGTGCAATGCTTCTTTTTTCAAATAGTCAAGATTATTATATCTAGAAATACAGCTCCCATAGATGCAGAGTAATCACTGTAAGAGGAAGAAGAAGCACCAATCAGAAAGGGTAGTGTGTGCCTGTACTCCAGGACTCTGGGGTGTTCAACGTGAGGATCAGTAGTTCAAAGCCAGCCTTGACAATATAAATATTTATTTTTATTTTATGTGAATTGGTGTTTTGCCTGCATGTATAACTGTGTAAGGGTGTCAGATCTTGGAATCACAGATAGTTGTTAGCTGCCATGTGGATGCTGGGAATCAAACTCATCCTCCAGAAGAACAGTCAGTGCTCTTAACTGCTGAGCCATCTCTCCAGCCCCATGGACATGGTTTCTATTGTCCATATATGATGGCAGGTTTTATCATTCATAAAGTTCATCCCACTTTGTAGGAGTAAAGGTGACATTACCAAGTACTAAATATAAAAACAGAACAAAACCAAACAGGATCAGTTAAGGTTGAAATCCTCCTCTTTAAGGCAATCTTACCAAAAGCAATCTACAAATTCAATGCAATCCCCTTCAAAATCCCAACACAACTCTTTACAGACCTCAAAAGAACAATACTCAACTTCATATGGAATAACAAAGAAACAAAACAAAACAAAAAACAGTACTGCCAAAACAATCTTGTTCAATAACAGAACTTCAGGAGGCATCACCATCCCTGACTTAAGCTCTACTATAGAGCTACAGTAATAAAAACAGCTTGGTACTGGCATAAAAACAGACTTGTCAATCAATGGAATCAAATTGAAGAACCTAACATTAATCTATACACCTATGAACACCTGAGTTTTGACTAAGAGGCAAAAAATATACAATGAAAAATGATTGCATCTTCAACAAATAGTGCTGACATAACTGGATGGTAGTATGTAGAAGAATGCAAATAGATTCATATCTATCACCAAGCACAAACTCAAGTCCAAGTAGATCAAAGACCTCATCATAAACCCAGTTACACAAAACCAAAAAGAAAGTGAAAAATAACCTTGAATGCATTGGCACAGGAGACCACTTTCTAAATATAACACCAGTACCACAGACACTGAGTGCAACAATTAATAAATGGGACCTCCTAAAACAGAAGCTTCTGTAAGGCAAAGACACAGTTAAGACAAAACAAATAGCCTACAGAATGGGAAAAGACCTGCACCAACCCTGTATCAAACAGGACGGATCTCAAATATAGAGAGAACTCAAGAAACTAGAGGTCAGAAAACCAAAGAACATAATTGGAAAATGAGGTACAGAGGTAAATTGGGAATTCTTAACAGAAGAACTTCAAATGGCTGAAAGACACTTAAAGAACTGGTCAGCATCCTTAGTCATTAGAGAAATGCAAATCAAAACAACTTTGAGATACCATCTTATACCTGTCAGAATGGCTATGTAAGAAAAAAAAAAAAGATGACAACCCATGCTGAAGGGGATGTAGAGTAAGGGGAATACTCCTCCATTGCTAGTGGAAGTGTAAACTTGTACAACCACTTTGGAAATCAGTATGGTGGGTGGTTCCTCAGAAAACTGAGAATCGATCAGTAGATTCAGTATCCAATTCACTATTGGATATACCCAAAGAATACACATTCTTACCCCAAGGGAATTAGAAACAACCTAGATATCTCTCAATTGAAGAATGGATTAACAAATTGTGGAGTACACAATGAAGTTCTACTTAGCAGGAAAAAAAAAAAAAAAAAAAAACCTTCCTGAAATCTGCAGGCAAATAGATGTATCTGGGATTATCATCCTGAGTGAGGTAACACAGACCCAGAAAAATAGGCATGGTATCTACTCACTCATAAGTGCATTTTAGATGTAAAGCAAAGGATAACCAGGCTACAATCCACAACTCAACCACCCCCAGGAGCTAGGTAACCAAAGGAAGTTAAGAGAGACATCCACAGATCCTGAGTAAATTATAATTATATGGGGACTGGGGAGGAAGGAGCAAAAGGAGGTGAGAAGAGAATGTGAGAGAATGGAGTGATGGGGGGCAACCGAGAGAGAGAGCAAAGAAGTGGATATCCTGATAGAGAGAGCCATTGTAGGATTAGGGAGAAACCTGATACTGGGATCACCCAAGAACCCATAAAGTGAGCCCAACTAGGACTCCAAGCAACAGTGGAGAGGGTGCCTAAACTGGCCTTTCCCTAATATCATATGTATGGCCACCCTAATTGCCATTATAGAGCCTTCACCTAGCAGCTGATGGAGGCAGATGTAGAGTTCATAGATAAACACCAGGTTGAGCTTCTGGTCCAACTGAAGAGAGGGAGGAGAGATTACATTAGTGGAGGGATCAGGATCATGATGGGAAGACTCGTGGAGTGGGCTGTCCTTTGCTGTTGGGAGCTCACAGGCTTTGAAACTATGGCTGAGGAACCTTCATGAAAAGATTCTAGACCCTCTTGAATGTGAATGACAGTTGAAAGGCATAAACAGTTTATGGAGTCTTTTGAACTTGGACCAGAGTCTATCCCTGGTGCATGAACTGGCTTCTTGAAGCCCATGCCTTGTAAGGGAAACACCTTACTCAGCCTTGATACTTGGGGGAGGATACCTCAACTTGATACCTCAACTGGATGTGCCAGACTGAATTGACTCACCTTGGGATTCCTTGCCTCTCTGGGGAGTAAATGGGGGTGGGAGGGCAGGGGTTGAAGTTGTAGGGGAGAGGTTGGGGGAAAATTGGGAGAAGGAGCAAGAGGAAGAACAGTGATGGGTATGGGAAATCATTTTTAAAAAGATACACAGAAGTAGGAAGAGGAAAAAGCTCAGAGGCTAAAGGTAGCTGGAATCATTTAAGAAAAGCTGACTAGAAACAAGCCAGGCTAAAGCACTTATAATTAAGAATAAGCTTCTGTACTCTTCCCCCAGAAGCAAAAAAACAAAAACAAACAAACAAAAAAACCCAACAACAGTTTCCCCCTCCTTTATAATGAAGCTGTAAAATTGCTAGATTTTAGTAACAGGATGGTTAAACTAACATACAAAAATCAGATATACCATTATATACCATTTTCTATATACCAATAATGAGCTTGTCAAGATATAAATTAGGAAAAATATCCTATTCATAATAACTTTTAAAAATAGCTAGAAGTAAACCAAGGAGGTGAAAATCCTCTGCAATGAAAGCTTTAAAGAAATCTAAAAAGACACTAGGAGATATAAAGGCTCATGGATCCCATGTTCATGAATTGGATGAGATGGTGTGAAAACGGCTACATCTCTGAAAACAGCTTACAGATTCAACGCAGTCTCCATCAACAATCCAATGTCCCACATAGCTCCAGCCTCTCTTTAGAAAGGTGTCAGACACAGACATTGGGGGGCAGGAGACAAAGCCTTTACAATAAATGGTGATAGGTAGCTGGATAGCCACATACAGAATAACAAGAGATTCATTATCTTATACCTTGTATAAAAATCAATTCAAAAGATTATAGACTCTAATATAACTAAACATTAAAGCCAACAAGAAATTAAAGACAAAATAAAATAGCTTTAACTCTTGGGCATGAGGACCTGAGTTCAAACTTCAAAACGTACCTAAAAGCCAGATATGTTAGCACATTTCTGTAATTCCCATGCAGGGAGACTGACACGGGAGGATCCCAGCACCTCTCTGGTTATCTGGTCCAGTAGGTTGGAGAGTTTCAGGTGGAGAGAGCTGGAGGCAGACCCTTAGTAGGCCTCTGGTCTGCACAGGTATGCACTCAAACAGGTATACCTGTCACTCACATGTGTCATGAACCACACACAACAAACTGTTATAAGAATTTTCTAGGGGCTGGAGAGATGGCTCAGCGGTTAAGAGCACTGACTGTTCTTCCAGAGGAACTGAGTTCAATTCCCAGCATTCACATGGCCGCTAACAACTATCTGAAATTCCAAGATCTGACACAGTTTACACAGTTATACATGCAGGCAAAATACCAATTCACATAAAATAAAAATAAATATTTAAAAAAAGAATTTTCTAAAATATCCTATGGAGGAATTAAGAACTACATTGGTGTCTCTCATGAAAGCAAGAAGTCAACTAGTAACTTCTTCTTCTTCTTTTTTTTTTTCCTCTCGCTTGCTTCTTCTTTGACAGGATCTTGTGTAGCCCAGATTGACCCTGAACTTGCTACTTAGCAGAGGATGGCCTTGAACTTTTGATCCTCTGCCTCTGGAGTGCTGGGATCATAGGGGTGAGAAGCCATGCTCAGTCTATGTAGTTCTAGGGACTGGACCTATGTTTCATACATGCTCACTCAGCAAGCATTCCACCAAGTTACACCCTACCCATTTTGGTGGGGGTTATTTTACACTAATTAACTCATTATTTGGAATTGAACATAGGACTTAATACACTCTAGGCAAGTGGTCTGCTACTACACATACACACACACACACACACACATACACACACACACACACACACACCTCCACACCTTAAATTACTGAAAGAAAAATTTACATAAATTCTGTATATAGCCAAGTTATCCTTCAAAATGGAAAACAATTTTTTTTTCATTTTAAACTGAAGAAAATTTTCAGTGGTATACAGATCTTACAAGAGATTTTTAAGATTTATTTTTATTTATGCATATGTGTGTGCATCTGTATGAGTATCATGTGTCACATATGTGTGAATACCCATGGAAGCCAGAAGAAGAGCTTGAATCTCCTGAAGCTTGAGTTATAGATAGTTGTGAGTTGCCTGATGTGGGTGCTGGGAATTGAACTCAGGTCCTTTGGAAGAACAGCAAGTGCTTTTAACTGCTGAGCCATCTCTCCAGCCCCCATAGCCATTTTTTTTTTAAAAAAATATGTTTATTTTCAGGCTGGAGAGCCATTACAGGCTAGGCTCACAACCAAACTATAACCATGTTTATTTTCTGTGTGTGGAATGTGTGTGAACATGCAAGTGCAATAGTGCATGTGTGGAGGGCAGAGGACAAGTTTCAGGACCCTCTCCTTCCATCATGTATGTCCTTTGCTTTGCGCTCAGCTGTACGTTTCCTTCCCTGCTGAGCCACCTTGCTGGCTCCTTTGCCCTTTGGGGTGGGACTGAGATAAGGTCTTCCTGTAGCCCTGGCTCTCCTGGAACTTACTCTATAGACCAGGCTGCCCTTGAACTTAGAGATCTGCCTACTTCTGCCTCCGGAGTGCAGCGATAAAAAGGTATGTACCACCACATCAGGCTTACAAGAGATATTGAAATACATTTTTCAAAGAGAAAAACAAAACAAAAGAAACAAACAAAAAACCTCTCTGAACCAGGACTCATTTCCACATAAAGGGGAAGTGTTGAAAAAGAAATCAATGCAGGGAAAGATCCATTTTCTTTCTTTCATATGCGTATTTATTATTTGAGATGGGTTTTTATGTATTCCAGGACAGACTTAAACTCTCAAGCTTTCTAATTTAGTCTTCTCAGTTCTGAAATGACACGACCGTGCCACCATTCCAGGGTAAGATCTTTTTTTTTTTTTTTTTTTTTTTTTCTTTTTCTAAAAGGTTCATTTTGTAGATTTGTAGATCAGGCTGGTCTCATTCTCATAGTCACAGAAACCTGCTTGCTGTTGGGATTAAAGATGTGTACCACCACACCCTGCTAAATATTTTTATTTTTAAAGACACACACACACAAAGACCTGCCAACAGCTGTAGGGGTGCATGACCGTAACCTAAGCACATAGCAGGTGGAAGTTGGAAGGTAAGCACAGGACCAGCTTTGCCTCCCATGTTGAAATTAGTTCCTTTTCTGTGTGAATGGAAATTTTCAGTAAGTCCATTTAGAGAATCACCAAATATTTCTAGATTGGAATCTCTTCAAATTTATACCTTTCAGAGGATCATCATGCTTCTTAGCTATGGTTTGTTCTTGGTGTCTAGCCTGGAACTTTCCTGTGAATAGCTGGCTACACCCAAATATCCTGGCTGTATCTCAGCTCCATGCCTTTCATGTCATAATGGCCAGAGAAGTTAGAGTATGGATGTTAGAAGAGTTAGGGATGGGTAGGAAAATGGTGCAGCATTTAAGAGCATTTTGGTTTGCTATGGGGTCTTTCTATATAGCCCTGGTAGGTCTGGGTCACTATGTAGATCCAGCTGGCCTTGAACTTTCTGCTTTTGCAGAGGGTCCACCCATATTTGGTTGCCAACATCCATATCGTACCTCATAACCATCTATTTGTACTTCAGTCTGGATCTGACACTCTTTTCTGTTTTTTTTTTTTTCAGGCTACTATATGCATGGGGTACATGTATAACTAATGCATAGCACACGCACATACACATAAAAATAATAAATAAATAAATAAGTAAGTAAATAAATAAATAAAATTTTAAGAAAAAAAAGTAGCATGAGCTTCTTGGTCCCAAGCTTTCCCAGTGTTTTCAAGTTCCTAGGCTTACTCTCATACCTCAAATTTACAATAGATAGGATTTCCTCCCCCCCCCTCTTTGTTTTTCACTTTCACCTTTTTAGGGGGTGGTGAGGGCAGAAAGCATGTGTGTGTGTGTTTGTAGACACATACAGAGGTGGCAGAGCACAATTTGTGGGTCATGGTTTTCTCCCTTCCCTTTTTTTTTTTTTTTTTTTTTTTAAATAAAACTTTATTTATTTGCCTGGAACTGGAACTACAGACAGTTGTTAGCTGCCATGTGGGTGCTGGGAATCGAACCCGGGTCCTCTGGAAGAGCAGATGGTGCTCTTAACCGCTGAGCCATCTCTCCAGCCCCCCTCCCTTCCCTTTTGTATTGGTTCCAGGGATTAAATCCAGGTAACCAGGCTTGTATAGCAAGCAGTACCTTTACCCAGTGAGACATCTCCTGGGAAACTTGTCTTCCATGTGTCCTGACCCAGTGAGACATCTCTCCTGTGTGCCCTCTCCCTTTCCTCAGCTGTTACACAGGCTGTCATTATGTATCCCTGGCTGGTTTCGAACTGACTGTACAGACCAAAATGGCCTCACATTCACAAAGATCCACTTCTGCCACCTGAGAACTAAGATTCAAGGCTAAAGGCGTGTGTCACCATGCTTGACTCTTTTACAGTTTTACTTACATTTATTTTTTGTTTGTTTGTTTGTTTGTTTGTTTGTTTTTGAGACAGGGCAAAAATGTAGCCCTGTCTGTAATAGAACTCACTATGTAGACTAGTTTGGCCATGAACTAACAGAGATCTGCCTGTGTTGTGAGACACTACACCCAGTTCTTTCACATTTTAAAATACTTCTTTCTAGTCAGGCTCTTCTTCCTTTGGCCTGTATTTTGCCCCAAACTTCCCTATGCAAAAGGAACACCCCATATCTGATAAGCTCCAGCTTAATCTACATGTCTTTCTGCTTTGTCATATGGCATCTGCCCTCTGATGACACTTTGCCCTGTCTAGCCTCCTTTGGTGTGAATTCCATTTCCCTCAGGTCTTCCTTGATCTTTGACAGAGTGGGGAAACCTGAAGTGGTTAGGCCACCTCCACATAGCCAGCTCCCCCACAACCCACCTTCAGCATTCCCCTAGACTACAGACTGTGACACTGACTAGTTCCTGACTTTTCTAATTTGTCTATAGCCCTTGAATCATCTAGACCCACCCAGGATGCTGATAGTAGCTTGTTTACCAGAGCTTCTGTGGGTCCAAATTTTCTCAGGAAGAGAGTGAGTGACGCCCTTTGTGTTCCCAGATAGGGTAACCCTTGGCTGCTGAAGATGAAAGATAACAATCACAAGAGATGAGTTTCCTTCCTCCCAGCAGGCCAGCCAGGCCAGCCTCCAGGCCTGGGCAGCAGGGCACAACCCATGCTCTTCAAATCCATCTCAGATCCAGCTGCAGGGAAGCAAGCAGGACCCCTGCAAGCAAGCCTGACTTAGTGATCACCTTTCACTGCCCTTCACCATACCTTCTAGCCTATAAGCCCCTCCACCCCCCCCCAACCTCAGCACCTTCTGAGACAGATTGGAGAGCTCCATCACAAGAGCTCCAGTTGTAAACTTCAACTGCTCTCTGAGACACAGACTCAACTGGCTCTGATTTCTCCAAGAGCTCCAATTACATCTATTGAACCAAGAACAGCTTCCTGAAACACAGACAGGGCAAGTTGGTTGGAGGAAGAAATGGGTAGACACCAGTACAAAAATACATTCAACAACATAAAAAAGAAATATGGCACCACTAGAAACTAGCAGTTCTACAACAGGTTCTGAACAATGGAATATAGAAAAAGCAGAGGAAAATGACCTTAAAAATAACTTTATGAAGATGATAGAGGCCTTTAAAGAGGAAATTTAAAAAAAAAAAAATGAAAACCTCCCTTAAAGAAATAGAGAAAAAGAAAAAAAAAATGAAAGATATCAATAAGTCCCTCAAAGAAAACCTAGAAAACCAAGAAAAAAAGCAATCAAACAAGTGAAGGAAACAGTGCAAGACTTAAAAACTAAAATAGAAGTAATAAAAAAAGGGGCTGGAGAGATGGCTCAGAGGTTAAGAGCACTGACTGTTCTTACAGAGGACCTGAGTTCAATTCCCAGCAACCACATGGTGGCTCATAACCATCTATAATGACATCTGGTGGACTCTTCTGTATACATAATAAATAAATCTTAAAAAAAAGAAGTAATAAAGTAGACACACACCAAGGGAATGCTAAAATGGAAAATCTGAGTAAACAAACAGGAACTAGAAATATAAGCATAACTAACAGAATGCAAGGGATGGAAGAGAGAATCTTTGGGGTAAAATATATAATAAAGGAAATATATAACTCAGTTAAAGAAAACACTAGCATCCAAAAAGTCCTAACACAAAATGTCCAGGAAATCTAGGACACCATGAAAAGATAAAACCTAAGAATAATAGGAATAGAAAAAGGAGAAGAACAGCAGCTCAAAGGCACAAATAATATATTCAACAAAATCATAGAACTTTCCCAACCTAAAAAAGAAAAATGCCTATGAAGATACAAGAAGCTTACAGAACACCAAATAGACTGGACCCTCCCCCTCAAAAAAGTCCACTCACCACATAATAATCAAAATAAAACCCTAAATATACAGAATAAAGAAAAATATTAAGAGCTACAAAGGAAAAAAGCTAAGTACTCATTAGAACAACACCCGACTTCTCAATGGAGACTGACAGCCAGAAGGTCCTGGACAGACATTATACAGACATTAAAAGACCATGGATGCCAGCCCAGACTACTATACCCAGTGAGATAACAATCACAAGCTGGACCAGAAACTGCTTTTTCATCTAGCTTGACTTCTATTGCTCTTTGGTAAGTGATGTATTTGGAGACATCCCTTTGTTAAGGAGTTTTTTGTGGGGAGTGAGGGAGGTTAAGACAGTTTCTCTGCATAGCCCTGGCTATCCTGGAACTCACTCGGTAGATCAAGCTGGCCTTGAACTCACAGAGATCCACCTACCTCTGCCTCTTCATCGCTGGGATTAAAGTCATGTGCTACCACCTCCTGGCTAAGCCTTTTGTTTCTGAAAGCAATGCAAATGTGTTCCAAGTAAAGATACCAGTCCAAACAAAGTACCTGTCACCTAGTTTCAACAATTACACATTTGGGCTAGTGTTGCTCCATCCGTATCTCCAACCATACCAGACCTTTCTCTGCTATTGCAATACTGATCTCACATGCTCTACTTTATCATAAATACCTCCATCTCCAAACAAGTTTCCTTTTTTTGTTTATTTTTGAGTTTAATCAGATAAGTCCTGAGGTTTATGAACTCAACTCTGTCACCTCCCAGAGCCCTGTGCCCATCTGCAATGAATTCCCCATCCCATCCCCAGGCAGCATCACATATGCTTTCTACTATAGCAGGAATGTCATAAAAATGAAACCGTGGTAGTCTTTTACAAGCCCACCTTTTAAGATATAACCGTGGGGTCTGGAGAGATGACTCAGGAATTAAGAGCACTGGCTTCTTCCAGAGGTTTTAGTTTCAGTGTCCAGCACCCACATGGCAGCTCACAACTGTCTGTAACTACAGTTACAGGAGAACATTTTCACACAAACATACACACAGGCAAACACCAATGCACATAAAATAAAAATAAACAATTAAAAAAACCATAATTGTGGAGCTGGGTACAATGGCCAGTGATGTGTCTTCTCAGACATTCTACCTGGATCTTGACTTAAGGTGAATCTACATTTTCTCTTTTCTCTGGTATTTGGGCTATAACCTATTTCTGTTTCTTCCCACTCTTTCTTGGTCTGATTTCTTCCTAGGGATTTAGCTCTGTTGACTCTCCCCTGCTTGCTGGTCTCCATTAAGTCATGCTGAAGTGAGAATAAAGCCTCCTTCATGGCAGGAGTCTGCAACATAGCACAATTTATGCAAGTGAGTTAGGTATTGACCTTGTATTCACCTGGAGCTCTGATTTTCTTCATTCTAAGATCCAGGCCAAGGAACAAACTCAGTTTGAGATGTAACAGGGAAAGAAAAAAATATAGTCATACCTCTGCTCAGGTACAGCACAAATCAATTTCAGTTGGCTCTAACAAGGCACAGGCCAAGCCCTGTGTCCATAGGTTTGAAAGTGTGACAACTAGCATTATATTCTGAAATCTACCTACTTCTGCCTCTCAAGTGCTGGGATTAAGAACATTCACCACCACATCCAGCCTTCAATTTTTACCAATTAATCCTGTTACTTTTTTAAAATTAGAGTATCCCTTTGTGGTTCTGCCTTGTCTGGATCTCATTATGGAGCTGATCTGGTTTCAAACTTACAGCAAGCATCTGGCCTCTGCATTCCTCATGCTGGGGTTATAGGCTTGTGTTATTACATCCACCTACTGAATTGGGAGTTGGAGGCCAAGAGCAGTATTTTTATTGGTTTTATGTTATCCATCACTTAATACAGAGATGCTTAAGAGCCACCTGCTAAATGTTTGCAAGCCAGAGTCAGTCAACAACCATTAGACCAAACATATCAAAATTATCCTAGGCTCTCCTTTTTTTTTTTTCTCATTATTTTTGTTGTTGTTTGTTGTTTTGTTTTTGAGGCAAGGTCTGATGAAACTCAAGCCAGCCTCACACTCACTGTGTAGCCAGGACTTTGATCTTGAACTTTTGATGCTTCTACCTTCACCTCTCAAATGCTGAGATTATAAGAGTGATACACAGTCTCATACACTGCCACACACACTGTCTCAAACACTGCCGAGGATGAAGCCTCTTGTGCATGGCAATGAGGCTTGCTAGGCAAGCCTTCTACCAAGTGAAGGGCATCCCCAACATCAAACCCACTTATTCTTATTATTTATCCAGTCCTAACATTGTTTGCAGTTTTCCAGTGCAGATTAGAAGAGAGACACTTTTAGTGGCCATCAAGAGCTTGTCTGGGGGCTGGAGAGATGGCTCAGGGGTTAAGAGCACTGACTGTTCTTCCAGAGGACCTGAGTTCAATTCCAAGCATCCACATGGCAGCTAACATCTGTCTGTAATTTCAAGATCTGACACCCTTACACAGTTATACATGCAGGCAAAACACCAATTCACATAAAAAAATAAAAAGAAATATATATAAAAAAAAGAGCTTGTCTGTTTGCAAACAAGAAGCAGACACCTGACCCAGCAACCACAGGCCTACTTGGGGCTGCAGTGTTGCCTGATAAGGACCTGCTGCCTATAAACTCTCCTTTTTACCTTTCTTTTGTTTTTTCTCTCTTTCTTTCTCTCTTTTCTTTCTTCCTCCTTCCTTCTCTTCCTTCTTTCTTTCTTTCTGGGATTAAAGACATGTACCCCAATATCTAACTTCTTTTCTTTTTGGTGCTGGGGGTAGAACCCAGGCCTTGTGTGCATGAACTCTCTCTCTCTCTCTCTCTCTCTCTCTCTCTCTCTCTCTCTCTCTCACACACACACACACACACACACACACACACACACTTCACCACCGAATTACAAACAGCTGTCTCCTTCATCCCTGAGCCTAGAGTCTCAAAAGCAAAGAGTACAATGGTGCATCCTACCTCTCATGAGGCAGAGACAAGAAGATCATGAGCATGCAATGGGTTTCATTATGACATTTTTACATATGTTTTGATTATTTCTCTTGTTGCTGCAACCAAATACCTGACAAAAGATTATATCAAGACCAAGCTTATCTGGGATCACAGTTCATAGAAATGTTGTTCATTATAGAAGGAAAACATGATGATCCACATAAGCATAAGGCAAACAAATTACATGGTGTTATCCTCAGGAAGCTGTGAGAGGTGAACAATGATGCTCAGCTAGGTTTTTCTTCCATCTGGGACCACAGTTGTAGGGTGGAACTGCCCTCGTTCAGGGTTCCTCTTCCTTCATCTGTATCTCCTTGGTGACTCCAAATCCAGGCCAGGTGACAAAGATGACCCTTTACTTTCATCACTGCACATTGTTCTCATCCAGCCCCAACCCACTGTTAGATTCGGCTTTTTAAATCAAAGTCCAGAGTGAAATTGTACCCCCCCCACACAAATTTCTTGAAGTGCCTGAGAGTGAATTGGGGAATTTCACCCAGTTTCATCCAGTTGTGTCTGTGGTGGGTGGCAGGCAGTTTGCATATCTGAAAAGTTCCCAGCTGCTATTGCTGCTGCTGGTTAGACCTTGGAAATCGCCAAATGAGCAATACTCTGGCCAAACAAGAAAATGCAGAGAATTTCATCCTTGATCAGGCATTTCTTGCTTCATTTACTTAGGTGCCTACAGTTTTGTTTTTCCTAGTAAAGATTCTGTGATTTGATAAAGTTCACTTGTGGAACCAGCTGAGCTGGATACTTCCTATCAGATATTTGCTTAGGTAAATATTGTTGCATACGAAGGAAAAGCTGAAGATATTATGGGCATGTTGGATTGCTTGCATGGTGGCTTTCCAGAACCTGGTCTCGTGGCTCTCTATCAGTGACTCATATTTAGACCAAAGATACTATAAGCAAACTCATCTGAGAACTGAGCTGGTTTTTGTTCCTGTAGCCAATCACCCCCGACACCTGAAAACTGTTTACAAGATATCAGAACTGAGTATGAAACTCTAGTTAGTTGCTAAAGCACCACAGTAATGGAACTTAATCTCAAAACTGATTACCTGACAATAGCTTCTAATATGAAATTAGTACATTCTAGCTATTGGAAAAGCGTAATCACTGGAAAAATTTTACTAGCGGTCAGCAGACCAGCAATGGTGTCACTGGAGGATTCTCTAACTTAGTGCTCTCTGCCACTCATTCACAGCCAGTGGATCACACTGTGCGTTTATAATAAGAAGGTGTTAAGGACATAGAAGCCTTAAAGCAGAAAATGCTGGGCTGGTATATTGATTATTTCAAGTTGAAATCACTTCAGGATCTATACCTTCTTAAAGGGCCATTTGGCCTTTCCCCTATAAGCAGTGAATCATAAGGATTCTTTGGGGGATAGTTTGAAAATAGAGCAGGGAGTATGCCTAGTATTCTATCTCCAGCACCACAGAAATAAAAAACAATGAAAGAAGTTTTGGTAGGGGAAGGATATCCTATGCATATCAAGACTAGAAAATAGCTTAGCGCACTACAGTCTGGTGATGTGAAGGTCTTTGTATTGGCTGCATTGTCTATTAGTGCCTACATCCTTCTCTCCCGTATTTCTCTGAGTAGCAGCCCCTAGATCAGTGGTTCTCAACCTCCCTAAGGCTGTGACCCTTTAATAAGTTCCTCATGTTGTGGTGACCCCAACCATAAAATTATTTTGTTGCTACTTCATAACTATAACTATAATTAATATATTATAATTATATTATAAACATAATAATTATAATTAATATAATGTAAATATCTGATATACAGAATATCTGATATGCAACCCCCAAAGGGGTCAAGATTCAGGCTGAGAACTACTAATCTAGATTCATTGTCCACTCGCTTCACAAAGTTATTACTCTCTGGCTGAGCATGGTGGCTTATGCCTTTCATTCCGGCACTGTAGGCAGATCTCTGTGAGTTCAAAGCCAGCCATACCTTATTTTAAAAAAAAAAAAAAGTATTGCTCTAGCTTAAGAAATACTAAAGTATCATTCTTGAAGAATTTCTTCAGACTTCACTCTCTTGTAAAGCCTCAGAGGCACATATGAAATTAACAAAACTTTTATGCTTCTCTCTTGTCAACAAACCAACTTTTATATTGGTTGGGATGCTAACTCTAGCTAAGGACCTTATGTCAGAACAAAGGGGCTAAAAGAGCTTGCTAAAGGGGCTAAAAGAGGACTTGGGCTTTAAGCCTGAATTGTTTCTGACCATATAAGCTCCAGTGAAGGGCTGGAGAGATGGCTCCATGATTAAGAGCACTGGCTGCTCTTCCAGAGGACCTTGGTTCAATTCCTAGCATCCACATGATGGCTCACAACCATCTATAATTCCAGTTCCAGGGGCTCCAATGCCCTGTTCTGGTTGGTATTGCACACATGTAGTGAACATGTAGTTAGACAATACATCCATACACATAAAAATAAATAAAAATTAAAAATAGGGGGCACTAGGGGTTGGGAAAAGAAAAATCAGTGGTTAAGAGTGCTTGCTATCCGATTATGAGGAACAGAGTTCAAATGCCAGAACTCATGTAAGAAGTTTAGCCTCTGGTGCATGACTGTGCCACAGTTCCAAAGAGAACAGAAGCAGAATCAGTGCTGGATTTTGCAGGCTTTCAGCCTAGTCAAAAAAACAAAACAAAACAAAACAAAAAAAACAAAAACAAAAAAAAACTCCAGTTCAAGAGGAGACCCTGTCTTAAAGGGAAAGGTAGGAGTGCTAGAGGAGTATGCCTGAGACCTACTAGCTCCTATATGCACACACGTTTGCTTAGCACTCCCATGTATACACTCATACAGATACCCCATCCACATCAATCAGTCTTTAAAGTATTGAGGAGCTTGAATAACCTTTGTTTATGTGGGTCTATCATCTGTCTTTTTACCTACCTTCCTATCATCTATCAACATTTTTACAATGCTAGAATTTAAACTGAGGTATTTAATACCTATGGATACACAAACATTTTATTAAGTGTCCATATATCACATGGTGGCCTCCAGAAAATTATAGTGCACATTAGTTTTTAAAAAAATGAGAAGTGAGGTGGATGTGGTGGTACATGCCTGAAATCTCAGCGCTTTGGAGGCCAGCTGGGCCTATATGAGACCTTGTCTCAGAAAATTAAAAGCAAAAATATTGCAAATGGTAAGTAATGGTACAACATTAACAGGAAACATTCTGACTTGGTGGACCACAGTTAGAGAAAAACTGACATATATAATATCAGTGTTTTATTATTAGAATGAATGAATGTGGATAGTCTTTCCTTTGGGGATTACAAGCGTGTACTACCACACCTAGGCTATTTTCACCTAAGCTGTTGGGTGGAGTAGAATGTCATCACATGAGAAAGCAGTTCTGTTGTTGCTGGACAGTTGCTGTTTGGTATTTGACAGGGCGACATTAGCAGTGCATTTTTCTCTTGTGGCTCTGATCTGCTCACTCTTACTGGTTCATGACTGACCCTAGAAAAGGCTATAGGGTATGTTCTCCTCCTTGGGTTCTAGGAGACAGTGGAATTGGTTCTAGAAAAAAAAGGGGGGGTGGAGACAGAAGGTAGGACAATCAAGACACAAGGAACAGTTTGGTCCCTAGGAAATAAAGCTGGATTTCCTGCTGGAGACCCAAAGCTCCTGCCTGCCATGGAGATGGGAATGGCTGTGTGGAGAAGACACAGATGCCCTGCTTGCAAGTGCTCCCGTCATGAGAGAAGGCAGGACCCTCTGAGCAAGGAAATGACAATCAGTGTAGTTTGCTGCTCAGAGTATTCTCTGCCACTGTCCTTACCTGGAATTTCTCAGAAGGAGGAGGAGGAAGAGGAAGAGGAGGAGGAGGAAGAGGAGGAAGAGGAGGTAGTCCTGAGTTGCCATTGAAAATGTTAAAACGTGTTTCTGTAAGGTCTTAGGAACGATCTGACTTATATTTAGGAACAACAGAATAATCGCAGACGCAAAGCTATTATAAGCAGATCGAAGATCATCCGGCCAGAACTTGATTACCTCTAACACACTGACAGAAAGGGGGTTGTTAATAGAATCCACTGGGCGGGATGCCTGCTGGGGACATCTAATGGGAGACATGTGGGCACTTCCCCAATAGTGCCTGGCACATATTACTCTGTGTGATACAGTACTATGTGTGTATTATGTCCTGCACTTGTATATTCTTACCTGATATACTGCATCCTCTGTGGGTAGGGATGGCTTGAAGGCTTTCCCTAAGCCTATGTATGCCCTCCACAAACGACTAAAGGAGGTCAGGGACACAGTACTGCAGAAATGTTCCCTTGGGGGAATGAGTGGCCTAGGCTGCTTGGAAGGGTGCAGAGAACTTGTTGCTACAGCCTGGAGAATATTTCTGCTCCAGAAACAGCAAGGAGTAGCCCTTTGCTAGAGCTGTCCCGACTTCAAGAGGACCAAGAGCCCTCTTTAGGCATGAAAACCGGTGCAGTGAAGCAGATTGCTACGAACTCCTAAGGAGTTCACTGAGGCCCAGATGTCCTTGCGTTTCTCCATATTTTACATTTTTGCGGGGGTGGGGGGCTCTGGTGTTCTTTACACAGCTTGGATGCACAAGGGCAAGAGTGACTTTAAAGGCCTTTGCCACCAGTGCGGAGCTGGAGAGCGGATAGCTTCAGCCCCTCACTTCCAGGTTCCGCCCCAAGTGGGCGTGGCCGCCATGCTCCGGGACTCCCGGGGGCGGGGCCGGGGCGGGTCTGCAGCGGCGGTGGCTGGCCGGAGAAGCGGGGCTGGGAAGGTCCGCGGGGAGGTGCCTCATCCGGAGGCTGTCCCGCACCGCATAAAGCAGCAGACGCACAGTGTGCCCCGCAGCCGCTCGGGCCGGTCGCCGCTGCGGAGAAGCTGCTCCGATGCTCCAGAGCGGCCATGGTTGTCCCGCACTGGTGGGACCAGCTGCGGGCTGGCAGCTCGGAGGTGGATTGGTGCGAGGACAACTACACCATAGTGCCTGCCATCGCCGAGTTCTACAACACGGTGCGGGATGCGGGAGCCTGAGGGCAGGCGGGCGGAGGGAGGGAGCTGTCCCCATGGCTGCGGCGACTGGAAGCAGGCAGTGGGTGACCGTGGATGTCCCAGGCAGGAGTCACTTCTCCACGCCCCCTTCTCCAGGCGCTGTTTCCAGCTCTATTTCTGCACTCCTCTCGGGTCCCTATTCAGGGCATCTGGGCTCCTCCAGCTCTTCCTGTCATTTTCTTTGGATAGCTCTATTGTCTTGTTTGGCTCCGGTCGTCCGGGAGCCAGGGGTCTTTGTCAACCAATTCTTCCAGTTTGGATCAGTTGGGGATGTGAACCCACAGGAGCAGCAGCTCTCTCTTCCTCTCTGCCTAGGATCTTTGTGTCGTGACGCACCTGTATCTCATTGTGCGTTTTTGCACGGAGTACCTGCTTTGAGCGCACAGGGAGAGTGGAGCCCAGAACATGTCCAGGGACTGGGCCCACTCCCACAAGTCGGCATGCCCTTTCCACTAAACTATGACAATGTTGTCGAATTATTTCTGCCCAGAGTCAAGTTAATTGCTTTGAGTTCTTGTTGCTTTTAGAGTCTAATTTTGAGCCAGCTTCTGGTGGTGACAGTGAAATTTGGGAGTGATAACGAGTGCGTTTTCTGGATTTGCCTACGTCCCTGGATATGGATAAGCGGAAATTTACAAATCCTAGGATTTTGGTCTTTATGGGAAGGAAAAGTTGTCCCTTGGAGAGGAAATATCCCTGCTTTTTTCCCTGTGCCCGTTGCTCAAGATTCTGCTACCCAATGTGACTTTGCATGATCATTTTTCTAGCTTATCTTTTTTGTTGTTCAGACATAGAAAACAGGAACTCCTGGCTTGAGTCATTGTGAGAATGAGATTGTTGTTTAGGATTTTCCCCCCTCTTGGATTTCTGGAAAGAATATCTTCAGCAAGAACTGGGCATTATTGCCTGGATAGATCTTTTATTCCCTGCGCTTTACTTTTGATCCCCTCCCCTGCCCCGTTTTTTGTTCGCATTGCTTTTATTCCCACTGCGAAAGGACTAGGCTATTGAGGAGGGAGCTGTTATGCCCACCTGCTGGTATGTCTGGGGCTACAACCCAGAATTCTCCACCTTTCGTGCTCATCTCAGTGCTAAAATTCATGGTTATCCTCCACATCAGCATCCTCACTTCTTTTTATATGGGCAGGTTAACTGCTCAAGGAAACCAGACATTCAGAGACATAGGAGAAGATCTAGTTAGCCGAAGTGGCCACACTTTTTTCATTATACAACCTGGTGAAACACACTGTCCTTGGATACACACAGACGCCAACAGAAAGGCCAGAACAGGGCAAGTATTTTCAACACTGAGAAACACCAGTGGGAACAAGTGGAAAATTGCTGAGAAAGACTAAAGATCTCACCAGAGTTGAAGGAATGACAGATTGGTGTCAAGTTCTTGCACACCCACCATGGCAGTTTCCTGTGGAGTGTGAGGCCTGCAGAGAGTCAGCCCTGTCATTAGGTCTCAAAGCTCTTGCCAGCCTTGAAAAATCCCCAGTGCTTCGAGGAGGGGGAGACTTGACCTTCCTTCTCCTCCCTCCCTCCCTCCCTCCCTTCTCTTTGCTTCCCTCCCCTCCTGCCCCCTCCTGTTGCTTTTCTCTTTCTGACAAGGGTCTTCTTGTATAGCCAAGACGGGAATTAAGCTGGAGGTCCTCCCATCTCAGCTTCTCAAGTAGCCTGTGCACCTGGCCTCTTTTTTCTTTGCAGTCAAACCTCACGGGAGCTGTAGACAGAGAGTACCAAACTCTGTTTTACAAAAGAGCCGCTCTGTTGTGCTTGTGGTTGCTTAACCTAGCCCAATCCACCTGACAAACTTTTTCTTTGGAATTAATACACCACTACATTTTCTCTAGAATATGGAGGGCTGAAGACAAATTGCTGGTTAACTGTTTGTTATGTGTAAGCCTCTCAAAATTTCCTTCTCCCCATGGCTCTGCCGGTGTTCTGATGCTACCATAGGACTTTCCTGGACCTTTCTTTCTCATGCATGGAGAATACCAGTGAATACCTAAGGTCCTCACAATAAAACAGCAGGCTTCATTATTGATTTTTGTTATTTAAAATTTTTATCTTATGAGCCTTTGGTGTTTTGCCTGCATGTATGTCTGGGTGAGGGTGCCAGGTCCCCAGGAACTGGAGTTTCAAACAGCTGTGAGCTGCCATGTGGGTGCTGGGAATTGAACCCAGGTCCTCTGGAAGGTCAGAGCCATCTTTCCAGCCCCTGTTTGTACTAAGACAGGGTCTCACCATGTAGCTCTGGCTGGCTTGGATGGCACTGTGTGACCAGATTGGCTTCAAATTCACAGAGATCTGCCTTCCTCTGCCTCCAGAGTGCTAGGAAGAAAGGCACAGGCCACCTGCTCATCTCATTTATTTTAAGACAGGGTTTCCTTATGTGGTCCAGGCTGGACTTGGGCTCATTACTATGTAGCCCATACTATCCTTAAATGCACTGAGAGATCCTCTTGCCTCGGGCCCCAGAATGCTGGCATTTCAGGTGTATGCCACCATACCTTGCTTAATTATCTATTTTTTTTTTTTTTTTTTTTTTTACAAAACTAGTAATTAGTATAAATTTTGAGAAAAACTTAAAGGAGTTGAGAAAAAATAAAAGAATTGACAAAGCAGAAGATGACTAGAAGAGGGATCTAGAACCTTCTTAACAAGTCTTAGAGGGTATGGGTGACTAACATTATTTTAGTTACACTGGCTACACTTAGCTGTTTGATGTGAGTTGTGGCTCCATT
This sequence comes from Sigmodon hispidus, assembly GCA_004025045.1. Lineage (NCBI taxonomy): Eukaryota > Metazoa > Chordata > Mammalia > Rodentia > Cricetidae > Sigmodon > Sigmodon hispidus. The sequence goes on from PVIH01007935.1 coordinate 30,590, forward strand.
TGGGTACTCTGCTGTCACTGTAGGCATCATGTGCAACATATTCATTCAATAAGGGAGGAAAACCAGGCCCCTTTAGTTTATGCCATTTGCTGAAGTCAAGAAAAATGACAGAAATGGAATCAGAACTTAGCCCTTTTGATTCTGCCAAGAGTTCTCTTGTGAATGTAGGTGCTTATGTTAACACCTAATATTTATGTGCTTAGCATAGTATATATGTGTATTGTTTAACCAGTACTTAGCTTAAAATATCTATGTTGTGTGGTGGAGTATTCCTTTACACTGTATAAAAATGTGTCACTGTGATTGGTTTAATAAAGAGCTGCGGGGCTGGAGAGGTGGCTCAGGGGTTAGAGCCCTGGCTGCTCTCCCAGAGGACCCAGGTTCAATTCCCAGCAACCACATGGCAACTCAAAACTGCCTGTAACTCCTGTTCTGGAGATCTGACACCTTCATACCAATGCACATAAATAAAGCTAAATAATTTAAAAAAAAAACCAGTTGAATGGCCAATAGCTAGACAGGAAGAGATTAGGGGGACTTTTGGGGACAGAGAGGTTTCTGAGATGAAGAAAAAGGGAGTGGTCAGCCAGATGCAGAGCAAGCAGGACAAGCGGGAAGAGAGGTAAAAGCCATGAGCCACATGGAGGTGTGGTGATTAGTAGAAACGGGTTAAGTTATAAGAGCTAGCAAGCCTAAGCTAAGACTGAGTTTTCATAATTCACAAGTCTCTTCATGGCATTATTTGGGAGATGGTTGGTGGGACAGAGAAAGACTCCATACAGTACAATTTGGAAGAAGTTTCTTAGTGTAACTAACCATCCTGTGTGCACAAGGAGGTATACTTACATAGAACCTCTACAGGACACTTCTTCTGTAAGGTGGGTTCTATAGATAGGCTACAGGTATTATCTTAAGGGTGGAGGGGAGGATCTGGTATGGTCTTGGTTGTGAGAGCTTGGAGGGACCCCTGGCCATAGCAGATAGCACCAGGATCACTTAGGCTATTAGCCACCTCCATTCCTAGCTTTCTGAGTAGAAAACAGGTTATACCACTCTTCCTCAGCAGACACAGCCCTGAGTGTCTAACATTCCTGTTTTCCCTAGTTCTTATCTGTGAGTGCCAGGACCTTTGTCACACTGGCTGCACAGGGCCACCTTCCTCATCCTGTGCTCCTGGAACAGATTGGCTACAACTCAGTCACTTAATCCCTTCCTAGTGAACATTTAGGGATGTTTCTGGATGCTTTATTGCTTTCATTTTGGCTTTTGAAGAGGGACACAGAGGAAGCCCACATAAACACGTATGGATGGATCTACTTTTTTTTTTTTCTTTTTATCACTGGGAATCAAATCTGAGGCCTTGGTCATGGTAGACAAGCATTCAACCTCTGAACTATATACCTGGCCTACATAGATGAACTGTACAAGTATTAATTCTCGCTGGAAAACTGCTGTGTTGAGAGTGTTTACTGGTTGTTTGCTTCTATCTTTGAGATATAGTTTTACCAGTCAGTAGTCTTGATTGGTCTGGAACCTACTACTACAAAACATACTGACCTAAAACTTCCAGTGATCCTGTTGTTTTGGCTGTTAAAATCCTGGGATTGTAGGCATGTGACTCCTGTCCAAATAAATGTGTTCACTTTATTTTGTATTTACTTTATTTTTGATTTTTTTTTCCTAAAAAACAAGAACTTATGTAGCTCAGGTAGAGTTAAAAGTCCCTAGGAAGCCAAGGATGACATTAAATCCTGGTGGTCTTTCCTCTATTCCCCAAGTGCTGGGATTACAGGCCTAAGCAGTCCTGCTTGCCCCCCACCTCCCCAGAGAGTACACAGCTTCCTCCCACTGTTTGCCTGCCACCTTCTCACCTTTCATTCTTGGCTCTGATAAATACCAACATCTCCTCCAAGGACTCATCACTTAAACCTAGTGTGGTGGCTCACACCTTCACTCCTCACTCAGCAGCAGAGGCAGGCAGGTCTCCGAGCCATCCAGGCTAGCCTGGTCTAAATAGCAAATTGCAGGCCAGCCAGGCATATGTTGTTTCAAAAAACAAAAAGAACCCACTCTTTTCCTTCCTTTGTTCCCTTGCTCACCTAGGATACTCACCCCCACCCCCACCATAACCCTTCCTGGCTTGAATAGTGTGGGTTTGTTTGGTCTGGTTTTTAAGACAGAGTCTCGGTATAGCTCATGTAGCCTAGAACTCACTCCATAACTCAAGTTGGCCTTGAATTCACAGAAATCCTGTCTCAGCATCCCAAGTGCTAGGCTTCCAGGTATGAGCCGACATGCCTGGCTTCTTTGGGGCGGTTTCTGCCACATAGTGGAATTTGCTTTGTGACTACTAGGCCTGGCCTTTGAAGGTTTTGTTGCTGATCCATGACTTGGGAAACAGAAACAAACAGATATGGAGGGGGAGTGAAATATATGTATGAAATCAGCACGTGGCCTCTTACCAACTCTTCGGTTCCCAACTATCTTAACAAGGAAAGCTAAGCTTTATGTGCTAATCCTCTCTGCTGGACAGAATCTGCTTGGCTGGTGGCCTGCAGATTGTACACAACATGTACACACACACACACATTAAATAAATAACACACACACTAAATAAATAACACACACACTAAATAAATAACACACACACACTAAATAAATAGGGGTAGAGATATAGCTCAGCAGTTAAGGCTGCTCTTACAGAGGACTCAGGTTAGGTTCCCAGCATCACATAGCAGCTCACAATCCTTGGTACATGTTGTGTGTACTGTTGTGTGTCTGTCACAGAAACCAGATCTGGAAATAGTCACTGGACATTGTGGTTCATAATAGTGTTGTATACAAGCTGCTGGGATGTTGTTAGCACACTGTGTCAGGGTGAACATCGGAGGGCTGGGTGGAGCGTTGCACACAGGCATCTGAGTAGGGTGATTAATTTAAAAAGCATTTTTGTTTTCTTATTTTAATTTCTTTATGTTTTATTTTATGTGTACGAATGTTTGCTCCTGTATATGTATGTATGTATATGTATGTTCAATAACCATGGAGGCCAGAAGAAGGCCTCAGATCCCCCTGGAACTGGAGTTACCAAGGATTGTGAGCTGCTATGTGATGCTAGGAACCTAACCTGAGTCCTCTGTAAGAGCAGCCTTAACTGCTGAGCTATATCTCTACCCCTATTTATTTAGTGTGTGTGTGTGTTATTTATTTAGTGTGTGTGTTATTTATTTAGTGTGTGTGTTATTTATTTAATGTGTGTGTATGTGTGTATGTGTGTACATGTGAGAAACTTGTGGGAGTCAGCTCTCTTTGTCTACTATTTGGATTTAGGGATAGAACTCAGGTCCTTGGGTGTGACAGCAAACATCTCTCCTGTCCAATTTTCTTAATTTTACAACTGGGAAGTCCTGCGCTCTGGAAGACCTCCTGAGTTCCTGGTGGAGCAGGACATTTGGCCACCTCACAGGCAGGAGTGGAACAGGGCAGTGGAGGATTGGGAGACACTTAGCCAGGGTGGAATTCCTAGGCTGTGCTTGAACCTCTGCTCATCAAGCTTCCTGCCCATGTCTTTGTCTGGACTCCCTGCTTCTATAGGAAAAGCTCATTTCAACGCATCAGAAGGAGATCACAGTGTTCGTGAGATAACCTTGGAACAAATGCTAGATAGGAGTCCACAGAGTAAGGAACTCTTAAAGGGAACAATTAATGCATTTTGAAGATGTAGTTTTCCTTAGTTCAAAAACAAAAAGTCTGTAGACAGGGAACTAATTAATTCTTCAAGGGATAATTCAGCAATGAACTTGAAGCAATCTCCCTTTAGCTGAATTATCTTACAACCTTAGAGAGCACTGATGTTTGGAATGAGAGCTTGTTTCTCAGTAGAGATGGAGCCACGGAGTCTGTCTTTAGCCATAACTCATTTGTCTTTCCGTATTTGTTTTGGTAATCCTTCCTCTTTTTGTTTTGAGAATGGCTTCCCACTAATTTGGGCTTTTCCTTTCCATATATTGATGTCTTTAAAAGGAATAGTGGTGGCCAGCAAGCCTTGGTAGATAGGCTGATCAGAAGTGTGAAAAAACAATGTGATTTTAGTGTTAGTGGGATCATCTATCAGAATGGTGCTTATATATGAATTTGAAAATAACATGCAGTAGTGGGAAATGCCTGTAGTCCCAGCATTTGAAAGGCAGAAGCAGCAAATTATAATGGTTGGGACCAGACTAAGCTACACTAAGATCCTTCTCCAAAGCTTAATAAATAAATAATGTTGAAATATCATAATTTTACTGCAGGTGCAATAAATGAGCTCATGCCTTCATGAATAGCAGAGGAACACATTTATGTGCTACAAGAGTATCCCTTACTTGTATAGAACCATATAATGGACAGCTTGCCAGTCATAGTTGCACTGGGTTGAAACAAGAGATATTGATAAGCCTTCAGGGACAAAGACATACTGGAGTAAAAGTCAAGATGCATGATAGAGCAGGCCATGTTGTACACATTGGTAATTGTGGTACTTGGTAGGTAGAGGCAGGAGATCAGGAGTTCAAGGTCATCCTTGGATACCTAATGAGTTCAAGTCCAGCCTGAGCTACCTGAGATCCTACCACAAACAAGCCAACACAGCTCCAAGTGCATTATATTTCTAAGCATTGGAAAGGAGACTCTAAATTGTTGCCCTTTCCCCTGGAAAAAAAAAAGACTAAAAAAACTAAACCCAAACAACAACAGCCCTCTTGCAATCTGCAACAGTGAACAGCAGTGAGCTAAATCCATGTTCATTAAGATGAAAAGTTCCATAGAATGATCTCATTGTATAGGTATAGGATATATCTGTTTTCCTTCACATAGATACAAGGAAATGGATTGGGGCTTTGCATCTAGAACAGGCTTATTTCTTGGAGAAGGGTAGAAAGGAGTCTTTAATTCTTAAGATTTTTTTTTAGAGAGAGTGCTTGCCCTTGAACATGAGGGAAAATGATTAATCTTGGATTACAGGCCTGAACAACCAGATCTGGTTCTTTTTACTTTTTAATGACTTATTTTTGCTGGGAGGTAGTGGCTGTCTTAGTTAAGGCTTTATTGCTGTGAGGAGAAAATGACCACAGCAACTCTTATAAAGAAAACATTTAATTGAGGTGGCTCTCTTACAGTTTTAGGGGTTCAGTCCATTATCATCATGGGGGGCGAGAAGCATGTTGGCATACGGGCAGATGTGATGTTGAAGTAGTTTAGAGTCCTTCATCTTACAGGCAACAGGAAGTTAACTATCATACTGGGCAGTATCCTAAGCATAGCAACCCTCAAAGCCTGCCCCCACAGTGACACACTTCATTTAACAAGGCCAAGGCCATACCCAATCCAACAAAGTCACACCTCCTAATATCGCCATTCCCTATGAGATTATGGGGGCCAATTGCATTCAAACTACCACATAGTGCATGCCTTTAATCCCAGTACTCAGGAGGCAGAGGCATGTGTAACTTTGTGAGTTCATGGTCTACAAAGCAAATTGTCTCAAAGAACATGCAAACAACAAACAATATTTATTTTTATTACTATTCTTAAATATTTATTTGTTCTATATCATATGTGTGACTCTTTTGTTTCTGTTTGTATATGTACACCACACACATGTCTAGTGCTTGAGGAAACTAGAAGAGGGTGTTGGATTGCCTGGAACTAGAGTTATGGATGGTTGTGAACTGTCATGTAGCTATTGGGAATTGAACTTGGATCCTCTATAAAAGCAGAAAGTGCTCTTACCCATCTCTCTGACCTTCTTTTTAAGTGTGTGTGTGTGTGTGTGTGTGTGTGTGTGTGTGTGTGTGCGCGCGCATGGACCAAGAGCTCCTCATGCAGTAACTGGAGATGATGCTTAGGAAGTGGAATGTTAGGCTGGAGAGATGACCCAGAAATTGAGAAGTCTGGCTGCTCTTCCCAGAGGACCCAGTTCAATTCCCAGCACCCACATGACAGCTCACAACTGTAACTCCAGTTCCAGGGATCCAACACCCTAACATAGATAATGTATGCAGGCAAAACACCAATACAACATGAAACAAAAATAAATAAATTTAAAAAGAAAAAAAGAAGCTGAATGTCCCTACCATTGCATACCTTTTGGAATGTCTTTACTTTAAAAATAAACAATAGAGTATAATGTGTTTTGACAAGGACCCTTGTACAATGTTGGTAGGAGTGTAAGACAAAAGTAAAAAGTCTTAAAAGCCAGGCTGGAGAGATGGTTCAGCAGTTAAGAGCTCTGACTGCTCTTCCAGAGGACCCGGGTTCAATTCCCAGCACCCACATGGCAGCTAACAACTGTCTGTAGTTCCAGTTCCAGGCAAACACCAAGGCAAATAAAGTTTTAAAAAGTCTTAAAAGCCTGTTGTTGAATGTAGAATTACCAAGTCAATCTGGCCCTGCTCCTATAACAAACATCTGGGACCTAGTTGTTTATAACATCAGAAGGTTCTCACAGTTCTGCAGGCTGGAGACCGGAGACAGGAGCCGACTGACTGCTTTCTGGTGAAGGCATCGGCTCTCGGCTGCTGCCTCCTGCGCTTTTCTTCCTGTCTTCCCATCCTCCATCTCCCCTTCCTCCTCTCTGCCACTAGAGCCTTACAAATGCCAGACAAACACCTTCCTGAGATGTATTCCCAGCTTTTAAAACTTAGAGTGAGGTTGTGGAACTGTGTTTTGCCTTCTGAACAGAGGAGATGTGACTATCCCAAACTAAAACTTGCGCTGTGTGAAATTTACACTGGTAATTTAAAAATCCTTGTAAATTTTAGGCTTAAAAGCTTCTGTATGAACCAAAAAGGTACAATATTTTACCACTATTTTTGTTAATATTTTTCTTTTATTGTTTTTTTTTAATTAAGATGTATTTATTTTTATTTTGTGTGTATGGGTGTTTTGGCCTGCATGTCTGTCTATGCACCATATGCATGCACTGCTCGTGGAGGCCAGGAGAGGGCATCGGATCCCCTGGAACTGGAGTGAAGGCTGTGAACTATCACATGGGTTCTGAGAATCAAACCTAGGTCATCGGGAAGAGAGGCCTGTGCTCTTAATTGCTAAGCCACCTCTCAGCCCCTGGTTTGTTTATTGATTGATTGATTGTTTGCATAAATTCAACTAATCAAATTCACAATCCTCCAGCCTCAGTTTCCTAATCTGCTGAGATATAGGTACAAGCTACCTTGCTAGACTATATTAATAGTGATTACATATTTAGACAATAATATTTACATTATATTACATTAGATAAAACATTGCTAATTTTTTTGAATAGTCAAGTGCTTCCTAGAGACATAATTGGTTTAAGTAGAAATAAAATTTGCAAGTTAAAATACAATTTTCTTTTTTTTTTTTTTTTTTGGAGTACAGGTAGGGGGCAGAGTTTCATGTCGCCTAGGCTTCTTATGTGGCTAAATCTATCTTTGAACTCCTGATCCTTCTGCCTCAGACCGCTGGTATGACCAATCTGCATACCACCATTCCTGCAAAACAATCTTATTTTAAAGCTAGGAAGAAGCATGCAAACTTGATTTTCTTTCAAAATGGGTTTTGATTAGGATGAGAAACCGATAGTGTTACTAAGAGCCACCAGAGAAAGAGTGATTTCTTTGTATAAAAAGCATGAGTTATCAGTTCTTTGAATTGGGCGAGGAGTTTTGGGACTTTTCATAGATCAAGTATTCATGCTCTCCTTGCTCCAGATACTGTGTATTGACCCCAGGGTTTAAGGCTAGGCCGGGACTCTACCACTGAGGGACACCCCCAGCCTTGATGGCTCTGTTCAGTTTCTTCTATGATCAAAAGAGTCCACCAGGAGGTCTTCTACATGGACTTTAAGATGTTCTATGTTTTACCCCACTGAAGTATCTATCTTCAATTTAAAAAGTGAGGTGCTTGAACAAGAACATGGCCACACTGACCCTGGTTTCCAAAGGACACAGTTAGAGCAAGCATTCTTTATGCTTTTACTTAATACTTATGTTAATACTTAGGTTTTCCTGTGCTCTCCCTTCCAGATCAGCAACATCTTGTTTTTCATTTTGCCACCCATCTGTATGTGCCTATTCCGCCAGTATGCGACATGTTTCAACAGTGGTATTTACTTAATATGGACTCTCCTAGTTGTAGTGGGTAAGTCATGTGGGAATGAGGGCTGAAAGGGAGGAAGTGGGACCCCGAATGTTTCCCGTCTCCTTTGAACATAATGTTTTGTAAACCAAAGTCACTCTGACGTCTTAGCCATTGCTCCCCTGATGCCAAAAGGACTCTTGAGTACCGGCTTGATAACAAGGCTGCCTGTAAGTATCTCGGACTGGTGGTGTGCCAGCTTGGTTTTCTGAGAACTTCTGAAGAACCTCTGAAACAGTTGAAGTCTGATACGATGTGGTTCCAGGACTTAAAAAAAGAAAAATATTTAGACGTTAAGTTCCTCATTGTTCTGTGAAATACTTGTGTGATTTCCATTTCCTTTCTGGAAGTTTGGGAATTCTTAACAAGGAGATAGTGTTGACTTTTATTTACTGCCTGTTATCGTGAAGTTCAGGGGATGGAGACAGAGTAAGCTTGGCCATGGAATTCTTACTATTGTGATATGCTGACATTTGAGCCCAGCTTGAAAGCCTCCAGGTCTTGGGCTAGAAAAATGACTGGGGCTCCTGAGGTGTTTCTCTCTCTCTCTCTCTCTCTCTCTCTCTCTCTCTCTCTCTCTCTTTCTCTCTCTCTGAGGCAGTGGGCTGTGTGAGTTTGTTCCACATTAACTTTTTTGTTGGTTGGGCTTGTTTCTAGGAATTGGATCTGTCTACTTCCATGCAACTCTCAGTTTCCTGGGTCAGATGCTTGATGAACTTGCCATCCTTTGGGTTTTGATGTGTGCTTTGGCCATGTGGTTTCCCAGAAGGTATTTACCAAAGATCTTTCGGAATGACAGGTAAGCTTGTGCCAAAGATTTTTGCTAGATGTGGTTACCAATGTAACACCCTCATCAAGTTAGCAATGTAACAAACACACTCATCAAGTTAGCAATGTAACACACCCATCAGGTTAGCAATGTAACACACCATCAAGTTAGCAATGTATCACACTCAGCAAGTTAGCAATGTAACACACTCATCAAGTTAGCAATGTATCACACTCATCAAGTTAGCAATGTATCACACTCATCAAGTTAGCAATGTAACACACTCATCAAGTTAGCAATGTAACACACTCATCAAGTTAGCAATGTAACACACTCATCAAGTTAGCAATGTATCACACTCATCAAGTTAGCAATGTAACACACTCATCAAGTTAGCAATGTAACACACTCATCAAGTTAGCAATGTAACACACTCATCAAGCAAATTTACTGTATAAGTGAGCTCAGCCAGCAACAAGCTCATGGTACGCTTTCTTATTGTCCACCTATTGTAAGATCTGACAGTACAGTCGACTCTGATAAAAGGAGAAAAAGAATGAGCTTACAGATAAAAGGGGAAATGCTTGTGGGAGAACTTACATTATCATAGGCATAAAGTCAGAGATCTGATTTGTGTGTTATGAGCAAGAGTGAAAATACTTTCAATGGAAGAGAAATTTCTGGATGGTATTTCAAAGTGAATTGGCTTCTTGCTAGAATATGTCCTCCAGTGCAGAGACCAGGTTCATGCTAATGGTTTTGTTCTTAGAGGTACAGAGCTAGTAGACCATATTTGTTCTTTGGGGTTTTTTTCTTCTTATAAGGCATATAGAGACACATTAGTGTACACTCTGTGTGTGTGTGTGTGTGTGTGTGTGTGTGTGTGTGTGTGTATGAGAGAGAAAGAGAGAGGGAGAGACTTAGGGTTCAAAACCCATAATTCAAGAAGGAATGCATTTCAGTATCAACATTCAAGAAGGAATGTTAGGATTAAATGGTTGGTAAGGAGGTAGTTTTGAACACTATTTTATACTATGTATTTCTCTCAACCCTACCTAAGATATATCAGTAAACAGAGCATCAGTTTCTTCCTCTAATGCACTTCCACTGACGTTGGGATGATTGCAAGTCAATACATAAATGACAGTGTTGATGAACAGTGTGCTGGGAAATGGAGCTGATGGCTGTGCCAGCGCTGTCCATGTTGATTTCCAGTTTGATCAAAGGAAGCCCAACTGAGAAGCTTTGTGAGGTGGTTCTCCTTTGAAGGCGTAGAATAAAAATCAGCCTACCGAACATGGGAAATGTACCTAAGCACATTAAATACATACTCTCTACAGGATATTCTATTTTGTCAAAATATATACAGAATATAGATAAAGAGTTTAAAACTTTGGAGTCAGTGAAGCAAGCTATGTCTGTCTAGGAAAGAGTTATACCTGGACAGTAAAACAATTGATGATAATTTTTCTGGCATGTTGGAAAGGTGCAGGAGCTATACAGTTCTTAAAGACTAAGATTTCAGGGTTCTGGAGTGATGGCTCTCTGGTTAAGGACAAGGATTGCTTTTGCCATGACTCAAGTTCAGTCCGCAGCAACCATGTCGGGCAGTTCACAATGGCTTGGAACTCCAGCTGCAGGGGTATTCAACATCCCTGGCCTCTGTGGGCACCTGCATTCATGTGCACATAACCATATACATAATTAAAGATACATATAGAAAAAAGATTAAGATTTGTTTTTGAAGCCTGTTCTGTGTGGGAGGAATATTCATGGAAAATACTGGCTGCAGAAAGCATGTGGTACAATTGTATGTATGTGTGTGATACTCTATTTTAGAATCAATCAGGTAGATTATATACATGCATATTTATATACATGTATAAAACATTTATTACTTAAAAATGTAGAGATAAAAGGAAGAAAAACATTTGAAAATGTATTTATTTTATTTTGTGTATATGGATGTTTCATCTATGCATATGTCTGTTGTTTGTTTTTGAGACAAGTTTAGGGTTAGGGTTAGGGCTCTAGTCCTGGCTAGACTAGAACTCACTAGATAGATGAGCTGAGCTTTGAACACCTAACCTTCCCGCCTCTACATGGAGGTAGAGAGAAAATATTCCTTGTGAATTATCTTTATCCTTTGAAGTAGAACTTGAATAGTATTATTTCTGAGTATCATCTAGCATTAAAAGTACTTTCAAGAAAGGTTTTTTTAATATAAAAAATAAAACAAATGAGGAAGGACAAGTTGGTAGCCTTTATCCTGCCTTCTAATCAGCAGAGAAAGTATACTCTAACAACCCCTTCCCTACCAACATTCCTTCCTTTTTTCCATCTCTGTCTGTTACTGGGAATTGAACTCAGGTCCTTACATACACTCTGCCATTGAACTGCATTCTCATCCCCCAAAGTGTGCTGTACAATGTGCTCAGCAGCCAGGAGTGGTGGCCCACGCCTTTAATCCCAGCACTTGGGAGACAGAGGCAGGCGAATCTGAGTCTGAGGCCAGTCTGGTCTACAAAGTGAGTTCCAGGACAGCCAGGGCTACACACAGAAACCCTATCTCGAAAAATCAAAAACAATTAACAAAATGCCAATGTGCTCAGGTTTCTGTGGTGTCCCCAGAATCTCCTATAAATCTTGATCTGTCTCCAGAGAAGCCATGTAAGGGTAAGCACCGAGAGTGTGAGGCAATGTCACCCACAGTTTTGCAGGTGAGGATACCAGCTCCTGGGGTGCCCATCTTGGGTGTTGTACTCTGTGAGGCTTAGGGATTGACTAATTTGGAGCAACAAGGGAATGAAGAAATGACAGAAAAACTGGAATCCAGTAGGCCATGGCCTCTGATGGAATGTACCAAAAGTAGCAGCAACATGGAAATTCAGTGTCTTTCCTTTATACTTCTGACTAGAAGAGGCAGTTGTGTATACAGCTGAAGCAGGGTTAGTATACACACCTGAGGCAGGATTGGTATATACAGCTGAGACAGGGTTAGTACATACATCTGAGGCAGGGTCAATATATACAGCTGAGGCAGGGTCAGTATGTACAACTGAGACAGGGTAGTATACACAGCTGAAGCAGGGGTAGTATACACACCTGAGGCAGCGTTAGTATATATTCAGCTGAGGCAGGATTAGTGTATACAGCTGAGACAGGGTTCATGTATACAGCTGAAGCAGGGTTAGAATACACAGCCAAGAAAGGGTTAGTGTATATAGCTGGAGCCACATGCAAGGTTAGTGTATACAGCTAAAGCCAGAGGCAGGGTTAGTGTATACAGCTGAGGCAGGGGGTAGGTTTAGTTCATCTTGGCAGGAGGCTTCTGTACAGGCACTTTCTCTGGCTGTAAATATAAAGAGGAGGAAGCTACTGTGGACATTTTCTGCAAACACTGTTTACATCCACACATGGGCTAGGGAAAGGCCTTTCTATTCCTGTGAGTCTGAGGCATTGTGGTCCTTGATTTTGCCACGCTTATGTCATTAATATACACACATTCATGACTTCAGCAGCTCCTTACACCTTCTGATGTGTTAGTTTTGGCACTAAGGGACCACTCTTCATTAAGAGCACATATTTCAGATTTGGGGATCTGAGTGACAAATTGAAATAAGAATAAGAATTTTTCTCTAACTGTGTTATTCTGTAGTTATAGGTTGAAATTCCAAGCAGCAGGTTTGGTTCTATAGTTATGGACACCCTTCCTCCATACCTTTATTTCACAGAGTAGAAGCAGGGGATATTTAAATGGGAGAAAATGAAGTGAGGTGTTGATGTTGGTAATTGAAACCCATGAACTTAATAATGAAAACACGGAGCAGCAGTGTTGTAGACTCATGGAACCATGACAGCACCACTGTGTAGTATTGATCTAGGGGCGATGTGAAGATGTGAGCACTGTGCCCTTGGTGTGGGGAGAGTCATTCGGAGGCTGAGGACCACAGGTCCTGTCCTGACTGGGGATGATGAGGTTGGATTCCTGCTGTTGGTGCTTAGAAACTGGGTGACTTGGCTTGCTATCTCCTCATCTATAAACTCCCCCAGGGCTGAGATGACACATACAGGACACCACATTAAGCAGCATGGTCATTGCTGTCCCTCCGCTTCCCGGCTGCCAGTGGCACACAGTGGACAGTTCTGCTTAGGGTTTCTGAGATACATGGACAAAGCAAGGGGAGGAAAGACTTGGAGATCTTGAATGAGCAAATAAAACAACAGCAAAAAACAAACAAACAAACAAACAAACAAACAAACAAATGAGCCTCATCTGAATCGGCCCCACTTTATTATTCCAGTGATGGGCAGACAAGAGTGTCAGGCATCCACGGGGGTTTCTGAGGGTTACAGTGGATGGTTGTTCTGCAATGGAAGCACAGGTTAGTCTTCAGAATTCCTATCAGTAATGTCAGGATTTGGGAGGGGGGAGGCAGGGGATCTTTGTGAGTTCAGATGTAGACAGACAGACACACCCCTAAGGGGATCAGAGAAAAATGAGAGATAGGTGTGAGCATAGTTTATTACAGAGCTGTGTACCCCTGGCTGTCCCAGAACTCGCTTTATAGACCAGGCTGGCCTTTCACTCACTGAGGTCTGCTGCCTCTGCCTCCCAAGTGCTGGGATCAAAGGTGTGCACCACCACCTCCTGGCTGGCTCTGCCTGTGTTTCAGCACATAAGGCTAGAAGCATAAATTTTCTGGGCCTTGGTGCTTCACTTCAGAAACTACAGGGATGGAAGAGCTCTCTGAAGACCTTCTCAGGGCTAAAGAGCTGTAGCACCATGACATAGCATAGCAAGGGCACATATTTGTCTATGATGTTGAAACCATCTTAAGGGACATCTCAAAAATTTGTGAACATGGTTTATTTTTTAAAAAAAAATATTTTTATTTTATGTGAATTGGCGTTTTGTCTACATGTATAACTGTGTAAGGGTTTCAGATCTTGGAATTACAGACAGTTGTTAGCTGCCACGTGGATGCTGGGCATCAAACTCAGATCCTCCAGAAGAACAGTCAGTGCTCTTAACTGCTGAGTCATCTCTCCAGCCCCGTAGACATGGTTTCTATTGTCCATAAATGATGGCAGGTTTTATCATTCATAAAGTTCATCCCACTTTGTAGGAGTAAAGGTGACATTACCAAGTAATAAATATAAAAACAGAACAAAACCAAACAGGGTCAGTTAAGGTTGAAATCCTCCTCTTTAAGGGGTAGTTAATAATAACAGTTACAACTCTATTGTGAGATAATGGTCCTTAAGCTCAACTTGGGTTGGGGGAATACAGACGGGGATGCTAAGAGTTCCTTCAGTGTGTGCTCTAGCATGAGGCTATATGAGCTGACATCCAAACACAGGACCGAGGTAGAGACTGGCTGCCATCAGTTTAGAACACACACTGTCAAGGATCTTCCTGAACATTTCTAGCTCTCTAATACCCAGAGACTCTGATGACTCTTGCTTGGGTATGCTGGGCGGGCTGGCTTTCTGATGGCCATGTGACCTCTGTTTATTTCAACTAGTTGCAAAGTTGTATGTGTGCACAGGATGTCCTCATTGTCCAGTACATTCCTCCACTCCCTCTGGACCCAGTGTGGGGAGGTGTCTGGGACTGTCTTCTAAAATATGTGCCTTTAAACTATTTGGCAGTATTATTTGGAGCCTTTGGGAATTACAATAATGTCCAGCCTGCTCTCCCTCAGAAGATATCAACAATAATATTTTTTTCCTGTTTTGTTAGCTTTGTTCTGTTTCATTGTGAGATACGATTATACTCTTAGACTAGCTGGCCTCAACTCATTGCAATCCTTCTGCCTCAGCCTCCCAAGTGCTAGGATTATATATGAAGCCCAATAGCCAGCTCAATAGTGATAGAATTAACACAATATTTATTCTAAGAGAGAGGGTGATAATGGGTCTCATTGGCACAACACCTATCCTGGGCCCTATGTTAAGTGCCAAAGTGCTTACAAAAATGCCATGCCTGTCAGTGGTTCACTTTCAACTCTGAAAAGTTGAAAAGTGGAAAAGTTCTGGGAGTTAAGCTTCTTGTAGAGGCTCTGTAGTTCCTGAACCGTGGGGTGGGATTTGTGAGTACATCTGTCTCATCAGAAACATCTGTGCTTTTAATCATTGTATTCCTCCTTTCAACTTGTGTTTGAATCCTAAACCACTAGGTACGGAAGGTGATAGATCTTGCAAATTTACTTCCTTTTCTTACCTCATCTCTCCTCTCTTCCTCCCCCTCCCTCCCTCCCTACCCCCCAAACAAGGTCTTATGTGTCCCACACCGACTCCAAGCTTGCTAGCTGAAGATCACCTGACCTTCTAATCCTCCTGCCTCCTCCTATCATGTCCTAGGATCACAAGTATTCACAACTACACTTAGTTCTTGAGATGCAAGGATGGACCCCAGGGCTTCATGCATGCTAGGGATGAACTATGCCAAATCAGCTCTAGCTTCTCAATCTCTGCTTACATGGCTCCATTTGAAAGGGAGGCGGTGAAACATGATTAATAGTAAAGAAAAACTGTCAATGAGGACTAAAGGGTGAAACAATGTACAGCTGTGGGGTACAGTGAGAAGGTAAAAGGCACATGGGCTTTATCTGTGACAGAGAGGACAGAGAGGGAACAGAGAGAGACCAGCAAAAGGCCTTAGCCTTGATGTGTCAGAACCAGGGAGGGTTGCCCTGTGCCCGTGACCAGAGGCCATGCATGTGCTGCCGGTGGGGCTCTCCTCAGGCTGGACAGGCAGCCTTGCTTCCCTTAGCTGAAGAGTTCTGGGCTGTCAGGAAGAAAACACTAGTCTCCTGAGCATTGGCTGCCTGCTTCCTTTCATATATGTCTGTTTCCCTCTGGTTCAGGGTTACAAAGCCCGTTCATTCCAGTCAGAAGGTTGGCAGCTTGATCAATGATTTCCTGTGCCTTGATGATAAATGCTTTCCTCTTTAGAAGATAAATTTGTGTTTTGAGGGGTTGATGCTCTTTGATTTCTTTATAATAGAACTTCATTCCAATCAGTTTCCTAACTGTGACCTGTTCCGGGGCTCTTAGCCAAAACAAATTCCGCTAATAACAAATACCAGAAACTACAGGAAAATCATGTGCTCCTTAATTTAAGTCATGGATAAAGCCTCTGAGAGAGGCTAGGCCAGGGCCTTTTTGCTCTATAGATCCGGAAACAGGGTCCCTAGAGACAGGAAGAAGTGTGTCCAGGATCACGTCGCCACTTCTGGCTGGCTCCAGGTCCCTGCAGGCTGTGAGGACAGTGTCAGTGATCTATCATGTTAAAAACTTGTCAAGACAAACTTCCAGTTCACGACAGACCCACAGGCTGCCAGGAAATATTCATCCTGTTTTAATTTTTTTAATTTTTTTTTTTAGTTTTGTAGGCTGGGCACATAGGATTTTTTTTTTTTTAACTTTTAAAGTAGTAATGATTATGCTTTATTAATAGTCTCTGATTATCTCATAAAAGCCATGCATAATGGCCTGGTAGAACTGGATTTGGCAAGCTTTTGAGGCTAAATAATTCTGTGAAGTTTTATCAGCACATAATGTATGTTCCTGAACTTCTCTTTATAAAGCCGAAGTTGAGTAGTTACAGCAAAGAGCTCAGGATTTACAAAACCTAAAACACTTTGGATCCTTTACAGATTTTTTTAAAAATTTAAAACAAGATCTTTTCTAAAAAAACATTATATGTGCACTGGTGTAAAATCCCTGGAACTGTTGTTATAGACAATTGTGAGTTGCCCATATGGGAATTGAACTCTGTTCCTCTGGAGAAGCAGCCAGTGGTCTTAATTGCTGAGCCATCTTTGCAGCCCTGAGACAGGATCTTAAAACATGTTATATAGCTGAAGCTGGTCTTGAACTCCTGTTCCTCTTGTCTCTACCATCCCAGTGCTGGGATGCAGTCTTGTGCCACAGGGTCTGGTTTATAGAAAAAAAGGTTGTCAAATCCTGTAGAGAAACATCTGAAAAACACAGATAAAAACAGAAAAATCGTCAGTGTCTCCCCCAGAGACTTAGGTTGACTGTGGTTTAACCATTTTCATAGCTAAATGTTTTCAAAGTCTTTGATTTCCCAATGATCGGCTCCTGGAAGTCGAGTGGATGGGCTTTTAGATGTAGTTTATCTGTGACCTAATAATACTTAGCATAAACAGTGGTTCTCAACTCATGGGTCACAACCCCTTTGGAGTCACAGTTCAGATATTTCCATTATGATACATAACAGCAGCAAAATGAAGTAGCAATGAAATAATTTTATGACTGGGAGTCACCACAACATGAGGAACTGTGTTAAAGGGTCACAGCATTAGGGAGGTTGAGAACCACTGGTGTAGAAGGTCTCAGCTTGCACAAATAGTGCTGGCTGCACCTTGCCAATAGTAACAAGCAATGGGAGAACACACTTGCCCAGCATACTCGGTGCCCTGGGTTCATTCCCCAGCTCGGGGTTGGGAAGCATGCTAAATAAACAGGCAGGATCTCCTTTGTTAATGGATTTGGTTTTGATTCTACTGACTCAGGGGCAGGTTCAAGGCAGTGGTGTGTGTCCTGTCTGCTGTTACTACATGCCTGGCATTTGTCAAGCCTGCCATCAACAATATCTCTCTGATGACTCTAGGGGTCCCATGCACAGCCCTGCTCATTGCAGAACTGAAGAGGTAAGTTCCATTCTTCCTGTCTCTTGTTGCCTGGGTAACCATTTTCTTCTGGGAAGTTGTAGATGAAGATTCAGGTTCATATGCAGAAACATTTGAAAAGTTTTTTTTTTTTAATTTTGAAACATTTTTAATTTATGTATTTTATTTTGTGCATGTATATGCCTGAATATATGTGTCATACCAGGTGCATGCACCAAAAGTCCTCATAGATCAGTCCCTAGAACTGAAGTCACATATGTTATGTGCTGCCTGACCTGTGTTCTGAGACCAGATCTGGACCCTCTGGAAGAGAAGAATGCTCTTAACTTCTAAGCCATCACTCCAGCTCTTCCAGAAACATCTTATGTGAACTGGAGATATGGCTCAGTGGTTAAGGGCATTTGTTGTTCTCCCAGGGGTCCTTGATTTCATTCCCAGCATCCTTCACCCTCCTCTGACCTCTCTGCACAGTAGGAATGCACTAGGCATTCATATAGTGCACATACATTAAGGTGAAACACTCACACACACAAAATAAAAAGAATGAAAAATATTGTATTTTAGGTCTTGGGTGTGGGTCTAGCCACAAAATACATATGAACATTGATCTAATTTTAAGATTTTATGCAAACATTGTTTTGCTGTAGTTACCTTTAAAATATATTTTAATCTATAATTCTCTTATTATGAACACTGAATGTCTTGGTTTTTAAAAAATATATTTTTATTTGTTTATTATGTATACAGTATACAGAACAGGGTACCAGATTTCATTATAGATGGTTGTGAGCCACCATGTGGTTGCTGGGAATTGAACTCAGGACCTCTAGAAGAACAGTTGGTGCTCTTAACCTCTAAGCCATCTCTCCATCCCCCAATGTCTTGGTTTTTATAAACCAGCTCTTGCTATGTAGCCGAGGCTGGCCAGGCTGAGGACTAAGTCATTTTGATCTTCCTTCCACAGCTCCCTTAGCGCTGGGCTAAGTGTCATATATCATATACCATGAGAGGATTTTTAAAAACTCTCTCCCTGTGTGTGTGTGTGTGTGTTTTGTCTGTCTATATGTCTGTGTATCACTTACATGCCTGGTACTTGGGGAAGCCAGAGAAGGTATCAGATTCCCTGAAATTGGAGTTAAAAATGATTGTGTGCCATCATGTGGATGCTGGGAGTTGAACCTGGGTCCTCTGATAGAGCAGCTGATGCTCTTAACCGTTGAGTCATTTCTCCAGCCCACAAATGTTTAAAAAATAATTTTTATTAAGTTTTTTCTTTGATAGTTTTATACATGTATGTAATATATTCTGGTTTCTTTCACCCTTTCTCTCTCATTTCCCTCCCATCCTTAACAACACCTCCCAACCTTCCCTACAAGTCCATTTCTCATATGTTGTCATTTTGTTTTGTTCTGTAACCCACTGAGTTTAACCTGGGGATGTCTGTATGAATTTGGAATGTATGGGTTTGGAACTGTCTGTTGGAGCTGATGGCCTCACTTAAGCCAAAGACTGCTCTCTCCCAGAATTCACCAGTTTCCAGTGGTTCATCAGGCAGGGTGGGGTTTCATGAGCTCCTCTCTGATCAGTGATTGACTGCTAGTAGACTCAGTCTTGTGTAGACCCAGTAGAGGCAGCAACCACAGCTGCTGTATGAGCTTGGTTGGAATGGCTCTGCCTTCATATCTTTCTCCATGTTTCCTGGGCCTTAGAAGGGGTGATACAGATGCCCTGTTTTGAACTAAATATGAAACCATCACTTTCTCTCAACACTGGAGCAGCTGGTGGGGAAGTCTTTCCATTCTTTGCTCCTCTCCTCATTGCAATGGGGTGCTTCTTTGAGTAAGCCTCAGAATAGCATTTGCCTATGAATATAAACACAAATACTTAGAAGGCAATTTGGGTCCATGTCAATTTAGTTTCCTCCTTAGGGGCTAAGACCTCCCTCAGGCATGGGTTTGACTAGGTTTACATTCTCCCTCAGACCGTAGTACTACTTAATGTGTTAGCTCAGCTTAGGAGGTGAGTCTTTCTGGTTGTTTTGCTCCCAGGGCTGTTCTGATCATCAGCAATAGCATCCAGGGGCAGATGTGGCTAAAGAGGTGCTTGAATGTGCTGCCAGGCTGCAAAGAGCTATTGCCAGGTTTCCTTTATTTAGTTGGCTTCTCTGTGAGGCCTGCAAGCATCGGTTTGTAAGAGGCCCGTTTTAGAAACCAACTGACTTAGTCCTGGAAGAACAATAGTGGATTAAAAGCATATAATTGAACAAAACAGAGAAGTTTATATTCTCCCATAAGCTTAATGAAAGACTCACATTTATGTATTTATTGTGTGTACGTGTGTATGGACAGGCCTGTGTCAAATCGCACGCATGGAGGCTAGAGGACAATTTGTGGGAACTGATCCTCTCTTTCCACCACATGGGTCCTGGGGAGCAAACTCCAATTGGCAGATTTAGCACCAAGTGCCTCTAATCACTGAGTCATCATGACAGATCTGTAATTTTTTTTTTGAGAGACAGTTTCTCGTGTGATGCATGGTAGCCTTGAACTCACCACATAGTTAGGCTGTCCTTGAACTGAGCCTCCTTCATTCACCTCCTGGGTATGAGGACTGCAGGTGTGTGCCACTGCATCTAATAGGATTGATTAGGGACCTCCAGGAGTTTAATTAGCCCCATTGCTTGGTGTTGAGAATAGAGTCAGAGGGGCTGGTGGGGAGGTTATGGCAGGTTATTAAATTAAATATCTGGTAGTGCTTAGAACAAAGCTTTGCTCATTTCATTGAACAAAAATAGCTAAACCTGCCTCCTGTTTCACGGTGATAACTATTCTCCTTTTGTCATTTGCTTTTTTAGTTTTTATTCTTTGCAATCTTACATACTTGCTTAAAACATCAGCTCAATAGTACGTAGCTTTATAAAATAGGTTACTTTTTTCAAATTACTCTGAAGTTTGGTTTTCTCACTTGAGGATATATCATAGATATCCTTTTCAGTAAATATAACTTTCCAGATCATCTTTAACACCTTCACAGAATTTTAAATTATGTTGTGGTAAATACCTGTAACTCCAGCACTTGGGGTAGAAGCAAAAGCAGCCTCAACAATGTAGTTAGTATTGAGACCCTGTCTCAAAAATAAACAGACAAACAAGCAAACCTTTTTTCCCCCAGGGGAGGGTGGTTGGGAAGAAGAGCAAGGAGAATCTGAATTGTAGCTATATTAAATTTAGTTAATTTTTGAACATTTAGAGTCTAGTTTTTTCGCTATTATAAATTCCTGTGTAATGAACATCTTAGTGTATTTTGATCTATAATAACAACTTTTAAACTTCCAAATTGGAACAAAGAGCCTCTGTTTAGCTGAGTAAAGTTATTTGAGGAATGGGGGACTCTTGAGCTGTCTGAAGAATTGGAAAGCTCCCTCTCCTCATTTCTTCCCTTGGCTTCTGGGACCTGAACAATTCATGCTGTTCCACTTGGCCATTCCCACCTTGCTTTCATGAGGATAACTGTTCTCTACATTCGAGTCTTTTCATTTATTCCTTGAAGGTTACAGTCACCCCAAGTCCAGTGTCGTGTCCCCCTATGTCTGCCGTTTGTCCTTATCTCCAGAACTCTAGTCTCACATTTCTTTTCTCTTTCTTTTATTAATATTTACCTATGGAGATGTCTTCATGTACACCAGAGGAGGTGATCAGATCCCATTATAGACAGTTGTGAGCCACCATGTGGGTGCTGGGAATCGAACCCGGGTCCTCTGGAAGAGGAGCCAGTGCTCTTAACCGCTGAGCCATCTCTCCAGCCCTAGTTTCACATTTTCTTATTGTTTGTTTGTTTTAGTTTTTTAGAGACAAGAGTTTTCTCTGTGTCGCCCTGACTGTCCTGGAACTTGCTCTGTAGAGCAGGCTGGCCTCAAGCTCACAAAGAACACCTGCCTCTGCCTCCCAAGTACTGGGATTACAGATGTGCACCGCCACTGCCTGGCTCCGTCTCATATTTTCAGCCATATGCTGGGCGTACTCCATCAGACCGCCTGTCTCCCAGCACATACAGTCTTCACCCTCCCCTATGCTTCCTTACTGGTTTTCTCACCGATCTTCACAAATCTCAATTTAAAATTCTCAAATGCAAACAAACAAGCCAGACAGTGGCTATAATCACCTTAGATCTCAGCACTCAGGGGGCAGAGGCAGGTGAATCTAAGTTCAAGGCCAGCTTGGTCTATAGAGTGAGTTCTACAACAGGAAAGCACTACTATTTCTTTTTTCTTTCTTTTATATATATATATAGATTAATTTAAAAGTTTTTCTTAACATACCATTCATAGTTCCTTTCCCCTCCCTTCCTCCCACTCACCTTCCATGTTCTCTCCACCCCACCCAACCACTCACTTCTCAGAGGACAAGGCCTCCCATGGAGAGTCAACAAAGTCTGGAATATCAAGTTGAGGCAGGACCCAGCCATCCCCGCACCCCATCAAGGATGAGCAAGGTGTCCATCTAAAGGGAATGGGCTCCAAAAAGCCAGTTCATGCACTGGGGATAAATCTTGGTCCCACTGCCAGAGGTCCCACTAACTGCTCAAGCCACACAACTGTCGTCCATATTCAGAGAGCTTACCTCCTAGCTCAGCCCCACCCAGGTTCCCCAGCTGTCAGTCCAGAGCCCATGAGCTCCCAGTAGCTCAGGTAAACTGTCTCTGTGGGTGTCCCCATAATGATCTTGACCCCTTTGCTTACACAATCCCTCCTCCCTCTCTTCAACTGGCCTGGGAGCTCAGCCCAGGGCTTAGCTGTGGATCTCTGCATCTGCTTCCATCAGCTGCTGGATGAAGGTTCTAGGATGACAACTATGGTGGTCATCAATGTGATTACAGTAGACGGCCAGTTCAGGTGCCCTCTCCACTATTGCTTGGAGTCTTAGCCAGGTTCATCTTTGTGGATTCCTGGGGATTTTTCTAGCATCAGGTTTCCCCTAGGCCTAAATTGGTTTCCTCTGTTAAGATATCTATTTCACTGCTCTCCCTCTCTGCCCCTCCTCAACTCCGCCATCCTGTTCCCTCATGCTCTCTTTCCACCCCCTTTATCCCCGCTTGCTCCCAGTTACTAGGAGATCTTCTCTATTTCCCCTTCCCAGAGGGATTCATGATGTCTCTCTTAGGGTCCTCCTTGTTACCTAGCTTCTCCTACCACTTGGGAGGCAGAGATGGTCTAGATCTCTGTGAGTTCAAGGCCTAAGAGAGCCAGGCAATGGTGGCCCACACCTTTAATCCTAGCACTAGGAAAGTTGAACCAGGAAGTGGGATAGCTGCGGTTAGAAAGATTAGGCTGGAGGAGGCTGGACTTATGCCATTGGCCTGCCACTTCCCTTCTTGGCTGAGGACAGAGAGGTTTGGGGTTGGAGGTCAGGAAGACAGGACTGAGGATTGGTTGGGTGAGAACTGTCTGTGGCTTGGCTCTATCTTCTGAGATTTTAGCCCATTTTTATTGAATATACCACCTTTTGTGTCAAAAATAAACAGCCAGCACATTTCCTCCAATCAGGCCCCACCTTCTGAACCTCCCAACAGTGCCACCTCCTGGGGACTAGGGTTCAAATGCCTGAGCCTATGGGGGCATTTCTCATTCAAACCAGCACACAGCTGCCTTCTTTTTCCTGCCTGTAAGCTTCTACAAGGACCCCAATCAATGGAAAGAGAGACAAATACCTCCTTCAGTTTTAGCTTCTCTTCTATAGACCCTCCCCTATCAAGGGATCCTCCCTTGAGTTCTTGGCTGAAGATGCCTACTTTTCTTATTTTCTGTGGCCTGAGGATCTGGAGCCTAAGGGGTGGGGCCTGCTTTCCTCTTCATCTATCCAACCTTGGATACTAACAGATATTAAAGATTGTAGAATACATATAACTAAATTGCTAGTGACAACATCTAAAATAGATGCTTGGGGCATTTAGTCTAGCGGTGCTGGCTTCAATTCAGCATGAAGTGATAGAATTTTCTAGATTTAACTTTGTGTGTATGTTTTGCTTTGTTTCGAGGCAGGGTCTATCTGTGTAGCCCTGGCTCCTGCAACTCGTTATGTAGACTAGGCTGGCCTTGAACTCAGAGATCTGTCAGTGTCAGCCTCCTGGGATTAAAGGTGGGTGCCACTACACTACACTGGGTTTACACTGTCTTTCTTTAGTTTAGTTTAGTGTTTTTTTTTTTTTTTTTTTAAATCTATTTAGCTGCTTACCTGTAATTGCAGGGACCACAGGGATGGAGAGTTCAAGTTGGCAAAGCTGGGTCCCTACTTTGCCTTCTCACCCCTAGTCTTCTCTGTTTCCATTTGTGCTGTGTGTCCAGGTCCAAGTCAGCAGCCGTCTAACCCTGAACATCTCCTCTGCTCCTGCTCCTTTTCTACTGCTTAGTGTGGCAGTTCTGATAAAATGTAAAGTCTTTCACACACATCTCTGCTGCCCCAAAAGTTGGACACCCCCAACACACACACACAACACACCCCCCCAACACACACACACACACACACACACACACACACACACACACACAAGGCTTCTTCTCTGTTCTCTACCATTCTGGCATCCATGTCTCACTGGTGCCCAGGTCCCTCTAGCCCCAGGCCTTCGGTCACACTTCCCCTTTCTGACCCTCAGTGACTAACTGCTGCTGGCCCTTTCCTTTGGGTCCTTGTATGATTAGAAAGTAATTTGTGGGGGCTGGAGAGATGGCTCAGTGGTTAAGAGCACCGTCTGCTCTTCCAGAGGACCCGGGTTCGATTCCCAGCACCCACATGGCAGCTAACAACTGTCTGTAGTTCCAGTTCCAGGCAAACACCAAGACAAATAAATAAGTAAATAAAGTTTTTTTTTTTTTTTTTTTTTTTTTTTTTTAAAAGAAAGTAATTTGTGTTACTGTTTTGTTCAACTTCAGTTTCACTTCGAGGGACATGGCAGGGCTCAGGTCTCTTTGTTCCCTGCTGTGCCTCAGTTACCACCCAAGTCTCAGTAAGAAAAAGGAAAGTTTCCTTGCTTTGTCAAGATTCCCAGAAAAAAGGGTGCCCTTGGCTCTCTGCATTTCCTTCCAGCATCTTCCCGGTCTGTTCTCACAGGACATGCCATGTCCACACCAGGTTGTCTCATTGTGCTTATCTTTGCCGGAAGGACAGAGAGGAAAGCCTGTCTTTTATCACATCTCTCTAGCCTTCCTTCCTGAAGCATGTCTGGCCTTTAGAGTTTCACCAGGGGAAAATGAAAGCTTATTTTGATACAGGGTCATGACCTGATATTGATAAACTTTGGGATGTTTAAATCACGTTGCTAGGAGATTATCCTGTTTACAATACTTTAAAAACAGTTTTCTGGGGGCTGGAGATTAGCCTCTGTGGTTTAGAGCACTTAGAGGCTTTGAATCACCTACTGCACCTGCATCACCCTTGCGGATGGGAGGGTTTGTAACTGTTCGGTGTTTATCCCTCCCCTCTGGGCGCACGCAGACTACCTTCCAGTACCATGAGTACATCCATAGGCTTGGAAGGCATCAGCTTGAATTCTCTGTGCTCAACGAGATGAATATGTGTTGTCTTCAGCAACAGGGCCTTTCTGTTAGTGTGGAGAGCCAAGGCAGCTTGTAGAAGGAAGGTTTCTCGGGGCTTCCAGTTTCAGAGGCACAAGTGTCCATCACTTCCCTGGCCGGAAGCATGGAGGCGAACCGGGAGCTCACACCTTAAGCTGCAAACAGGAAGCAGTGAGAGCAAGCTCAAACAGCGCCAGTCTTTAAACTCTCAAAGCCCGCCCCCAGTGACATACTTCCTCTGACGAGGCCACACCTTCTGAACTTCCCAAACAGCACCACCAACTGGGGGCCAGCTATTCATACAATGAGAAGGGCTCATTCTAGCCACATAGGCTTCCTGAGTGAGCATCCTCACTTGAAGACAGAGGAACCACACGGCTAAGCGAGGGAAGAGCACTCTAGGCAGAGGCAAAGGTTGTTGGACCCATTCGTGCTAACGTCTAAAGGGTTTGAGGAACAGCAGAGTTTGAGCCAAGACCAAAGCATAGAGAGGAACCGGAAGGGAAGGGCGTCCACACATGGGACCTTTCATTAAAGGTTCACACTATGGGTCTTTCATTAAAGCCCTGGAGCAGAATATTGTCACTTGGCTACAAGGACAAAGGTGAGAGTGGGTTAGGGAGGAGGAGGAGGAGGAGGAGGAGGAGGAAGAGATGATGGAGGCTTGGACCCCCTGTGGCCAGAGGGCAGATCTGAGGTGGATTGTGAAAGGAGAGTTAAGAAATCGAATGTGGGGTCTGTGGACAGGAGGACAGACTAGTTGAACTTGTATCTGTTTTCTGTCTGTATTAGACTTTAGGGAACCCTCTCAAGATGGCAGTTCTATGTATCTGCAGTCAAGAGCCAGGGCTGTGTGGGAAATAAGGTTATGTGAGTTATATGTGTACATGTGATATTTATAGATTTACGTGGCTATGTTCTGTAGGACACCAATACCGAGAGCTGGGGTGGATGAGAACTTTTGGAGGTACAGGAGGGGTAGCCAGCAAGTTCTGTGGAAATCAGAACTGACACCCTCTTCCTCTGCCTCGCAGGTGTGACAATGTCCGTGTGTTTAAGCTGGGCCTCTTCTCTGGCCTCTGGTGGACCCTGGCCCTCTTCTGCTGGATCAGTGACCGGGCCTTCTGTGAACTGCTCTCGTCCGTCCACTTTCCCTACCTGCACTGTGTGTGGTAAGCTCCTGGCCTGGGGCGGTGCCATTGACACTGGTGTTCACACTTGCTGCAGGGCTGGGTGCTCTCTGTCAGGTGCACAGGTAGGGCTCAGGGGAGGGGCACAGAGCCAAATATTCTTCTCTCTCCTGTCAGACATTTTAGAAACAAATGGCAAGTAAGGCTGGGTGTGAAAATGGCTCCAGGAGTTGGTTTAGTGAGAACCCCCCCCCTCCACACACCTAATTGTTATGCTGCACAGAGGGTTGGCATCGGCTCCTGCAGCTCCTTAATTAGTACCAGGGAGCCTGAAAAGTGAGTCTGCAACCTGAGCTCCAAGATCTGGATGGGTGGTGGGGGAGGGGGAGCCGGGGACCTATGTGATGTGAGGACAGGATGGTCCTCAATAGGAGCCACGCCTTCGGGGCCCATGTGACCAATGAAAGCTTAGACCTCGAAGGTCATCTAGGGACAGTCTCTCCTACTCTTTTTACAGCTACAGACAAAGCCTAGGGGACTTAAGTCTATTGTTGAACATCACTCACACTGCTTGATGATAAGGAAATAGAGCATCTGTATTTTGGAGAAAGAAAATGGAGGTTACTAAATCACATGTGTACTGACACCCAGGAAGGGGAGGAGGCAGTGGAGAAGTGTGTGTGGGAGGTGTAGCTCAGTAGTGAAGTACCTGCCTGGCATGCACATGCTCCTGGGTTCAAACTCCGGCAAAAAAAGGAGGAAATTGGGACAGGGAATGGCTTTCTTCCTAGGAACTGCATCAGCTCCAAACCCAGGACATGGCAGTGTTCTGTGTCTGCTAAATACAAAAGTTGGGAGGGAGCAATTGTTGTTTAATGCCCCGATAGAGTTCCAAGGGATCCAATACCCCTTTATGGCCTCCGCAGGTACCCATACAAGTGTTCACACGGGCCATACACATACATATGAATTACAACAGACCATTTTTAAATTATTTTAAATCTTTTTTAAGTAATTAAAATTTTTACGTTTATTTGTGCTTATATGTACGTGTTTGTGGACATGTACATGCCATAGGAGCCAATCAGATCTTTCCTTATGCAATATGGTTTCTGAGGATTGAACTCAGAGCATCACACTTGTGACAGTCACTTCAAGTACTGAGACAGCTCGTGGGTCCATATTTTAAATCTTTAATTCATTTGAAATTGTGTTCCAGTATAGGGTATCAGGAACAATTTGTCTGCCTTTAAAATATTTATTTCTTTTTTTAAAAAATTTATTTATTATGTATACAGTGTTCTGCCTGCATGTTTGACTGTACAACAGAAGAGGGTACCAGATCTCATTATAGATGGTTGTGAGCCACCATGTGGTTGCTGGGAATTGAACTCAGGTCCTCTGGAAGAGCAGTCAGTGCTCTTAACCTCTGAGCCAATTCTCCAGCCCCTAAAATATTTATTTCTTGATAGAGATCAAATTGAAGCTTTTGCCAGGGATAGATAATTTTTTAAAAAAGGGTTTGCCCATAAGGCTGCAAAGCACACTTTAATGTAGATGATATCTGATGGAAGGCACAGGCTGTGCTCATTGCTAAGATAAAAAAGATGGGATCTAATTCAGGGTTCAGTCACTTCCAATTTAATCCTTAGCACTTCTGATTTTATCTTTGACTGTCAGTATTACTGGGAAGGCCCTAAAGGTATTTGCTCCAATTATCAAATAGGATTTCTGTTGTTGTTATTGTTGGTTTTGTTTTGTTTTGAGACAGAGATTCTCTCTATGTAGCTCTGGTTGTCCTGGAGCTTGCTCTGTAGACCAGGCTAGCCCAAACGCACAGTCCGCCAGACTCTGCGGGTCCCCCCAGGCAAGTGCTGGGATTAAAGTCAGTAGCCTTGAACTTGTGGCAGTCCTCTTGAGTTGGCTTCCTAGAGTGCTAGGGTTACAGGGCTGAGCTACCATGCCATTTCAAGTGGGAATGTTTTGAATTCTAGGATCAGGGTTTATCAGAGCTATTGTGGCACTGTTGGCCATCTCATCCTTTCCCTGTTATACAAACCCTCTGGATGGAAGTGACAGCAGGAAGGTGGGTGGCCCCTGAGAGAAGCAGGTGTTCCCACCTCCTGGTCTGAGCCTGTGTCAGGCTTACCGACTGCTCCTCTCTTGTGCAGGCACATCCTCATCTGTCTTGCTGCATACCTGGGCTGCGTGTGCTTTGCCTATTTTGATGCTGCCTCAGAGATACCCGAGCAAGGTCCAGTCATCAGATTCTGGCCCAGCGAGAAATGGGCCTTTATTGGTGTTCCCTACGTGTCCCTCCTGTGTGCCCACAAGAAGTCGCCAGTCAAGATCACGTGACGGCGAGGCAGCAGCTGACTTCTCTACTTATTTTTCTTCATGCACTGGTCTTCATTTGCTAGCAAAGATAGCCGTGGGGGTTGAAGAATTAATTGGTGTGGGTGTGTCTGTTTAAAATTCTGTTCTTTTGGGCTCTAGCTGAACTACTATGGCTGGGGAGGAGGTCCATCCTTTCCCAAGGATTGGGGATGGAGGGCTCAGGGACAGTAGGTGTGTCTTACTCAGAATTTCTTCCAGGTACATGGGCTTGCTGTGTTATATCCATTATGGCAGTGGCAGAGCAGTTCTTTGAGAGACCCAGGGCACCTTCTTGCTGGAGAAGGTGGCTTGCTGTTGTTCTACCATCTCTGGGCTCTCTGATACACAAGACCTTCTAATTTTGTGATGGAAAGTGCCAGAGCTTTTCATTTGCAGAAGAGAAATTGGACAGAACACACATGGGGGCTGTGGCTAAGGGGGTTGGCTTGCCATGTACACCTCTCAGCTTTTCCAGGTTTTCCACGAGCTTGTGGATCCTTCAACCACTACCTCTGCTGAGAGATGGAGATTGGGCATCAGAGGGCAAAGTAACACCCTCTTTGCCAAGACCTGCACTCCGCTTTAAGCACACATTAAATATTGACACTGTTTCTGCTTTTCCTGAAGCTCAGTAGCCTCAAACCCACAAGCAACTAACTGCTCTGGTGTGAAGACTCCACACAACCCCTCTGCTTGCCGGTTGACCTCTTGTGAGAGCCACAGCTCATGTCAGTCACTGAGACAGCTCTGGTTTTGACTGCGGAGTTTGTGGGAAGCTTCAGGAAAGTTTTAGCAATTGGGAACTTCTATGACATTGTTACCTACAAAACTTTGATCCCATTCTGTTTCCAGGGATGTGGGCTTCTGAGGGATAGGACCTCCTGGGGGTTAAGGACCTCCTGCTTTGGTTCTCACAGTAATTCCTGGTGCTAACTGTTTCCCCAGCACTTGTCTCTTCTGCTTTTCTGGGGCACAGGTGGGCAGGGGCCTTCAGGGTGTGAGGTGGGATGGGGCATCTCAGGGATGTTTGTAACTCAGGCATCTTCTGCTTTCTGACATTCCATTGTGGGGAGTGGGGCAATGCTGGGGGCGGGGCAGAGTCACACACTACCGAGTCAACTGGGAACAGCCAAGCTGGTTGGTCCTGGCACCTACGGAACTCTTTCCCTGGTTAGAATTTTCACCCAGTCTACCATGGAAACTGAACTTAAGTTTTTACATGAATAGACTTCATTCTACCTTTGTGGTTTTGAAGTGTTATACATAACTTGCTAGGCTATCTCTTGTTTATAGTAACAAATCTTTATGGAACACAGCTGTGTGAAGGTTGTTGTCTTTTATTAAATTTATAGCATTTACTAAATCACCCAGGCAGCAAACACTTATTTGAAACAAGTTATTTGACTGGGGATTTCCAAGGCAGAAATACTTGGTTGGAAGTGATTCTGTTCCAACATGTTATCTTACTATATGTTATCTTACTATAGCTTAAAATATATTTAAGATGATTTTAAGTTGAATGTTTGTGGCAACCTAAGGTTTCATGGACTAGAATTGCTGCTGAGTCCTTTGGTTTTTGAGTCTAGAATTTTTTCAGAGGGCAAAATCAAGCCATCCATGTTTCAGGTTTATCTCCTCAGGCTTAAGGTCTGCTCTGCTATACTCTACACTATATAAATGTCCTGAAGGCAATACCCAACTGCCTGAGTCTGGAAGGTCAGTTGGGGATGGAGAATTGGTTCAGCAGTTAAGAATACATGTTGCTTTCCCAGAGGACTCAAATTCGATCTCCAGCACACACATGAAGCTCACAAGCTGTAACTCCAGTCCCAAGGGATCCAGTGCTCCCCTCTGATTTCTAAGGGCACCAGGCATTCATGTAGTACACATTCATACAAGCAGGCAACATTCATACATATAGAATAGTTAAATGAATAAATTAAAAAGTTGACTGTAGGAGAGGATTTTTAGATGCAAAATTTAATTTGTCCTGAGGGCTCCTCCATGGAAGTGGGTTGTTCTCAAAATCAAGGGAGAACCATTTTTTTTTTTTTTTCCATCAGGAAAAAGACTTAGGGCCTCTGCTGATGCCCCTAGAAATAGGGATAAAATATTATTGATGGATATGCTTGAACATGATTGCCTAATTTCACTGGGCAACTTCTCCAGGAAGATGCCACCATACCAGGCTCGGGATGGGGTGTTTGGGGCAAACACCTTTTATTTCTTGTCTGTGACAGAGCTTTGCTCCTGTGTCTCAGGCTGGCATCAATACTCACTATGTAGCCCCGGCTGGCCTCAAATTGATGGTGAGCTCCCACATTCAGTTTCTCAAGTACTAGATGTGATTATAGGAGCAAGTTATCACACCCATTTTTAAACAGAAATCTATAGCTTGCTGGCAAAGGACTAGATATATATGAATCTGATTCTGAGTTGGGCTTTGGGCATTGTTTATAATTTCATTAAAGCTCTATATGTTCAGAGGAAACTGGGACACTACCGAACAGCACCAGAAGAAAAAAATGACTCCGTTTCCTCTTGCCTTAAAGCATTCATTGCCAATATTTTGGCTTTGGGTGTGTCTCTTTCCTATCCCCTCTGCCCTACTGCAGCTATAATTAGATGTCATTTAGACCGCTTAGCCTTGAATGGAATAGAATGCCAGCGTGTTTGTGGAGAACTCGTTTGGTGTACACTTGAGCTGGCTTTCTCTTGAGTGCTGATTGCTGGATTCTGAGTTCACCACTGGAACTGCCTTTTCTATGAAGTCTAACTTGAGCAGCCCCTGAGAGACATGAACTGATTTCAGCTTTGTGATGTAACACTTCACATTTGGGTTTCTGCATCATAGTAAATGGCTTTTAAAGATTTGACTTTAATGTTTAAAAATGGATTTTAATGTGTTGAGAGTGGTAAAAAAAAAAAAAACAAGCTGAGTTTAGTCCCCAGGCTAATTAATGTGCAGTCCAGAATTTCCTTTCCTCCTGGCAGAGTGGACATTGCTGAATGAGGTCATGGCTGCCATTACCAGCAAAGATGTCAGGCTCTGTTCTGTTCCAAATATGCCTGAGATGTCAGCACATAGAAAGCCAAGAATGTTACCAAGCAGTCATCTCTGCCCATGATTTTACAGTTGTTGAGCCATTGTTCATTCTTAGAAGAAGTCTCTTTAGTGTCCTGTGATGCCAACACCAGCTCTTCAGCAAAGCTCTCTCTGTATCCAACATGATCCGTGTGAAAAGTGCCTGAAACAGTCACTGTGGGTCAACGGTGTTGTACTGAGGGGCAAAGCTGGATGGCTGTCAGACATGGCTTGGTAAAAATACTGCCATCCATTCTGTTGGTTGGGCCTCTCAGGTGACTGAATCTTCGCTCACAAGTCATGTCATTTCCTCCCAACCCCCACCCTGAGCCAGCACTGGGATTTGAACCTTCCTGGCTCTTTTTCCCTCAGGTCTGACGAATATCTCTGGGGTACAGGCAAGGGCGGGAGCTTGGCCAGCCAAAGCTTTCCTCTCAGTTCCTTTCTCTAGCTGAACCTAAATTCTTCCTAACCAAGGCCTGACCTGGGTGCTGTGGTCCCACAGGTCAGAGACACACCTCCATCCACATTGGGATTCTCAATAGATTTTATAGACACTGTTCTCCCACAGACTTTACAACATGGCCCTTATTCCGAAGGGCTTGTATCTTTTCCTACATGTCAAGTCAGACTGAAAACTATTTTATAACCACAATATGTAATCCAAGTAAATAGAGTATTTTCAGATATATACCATGTTTTATACTTTTATGTAGGGTGTGCTGTGTGCAGGTGGTATGTATCCTGGCTGAGGTAGCATTAATCATTGCTCTGGGGAAATATATAAACCTTTTGCACTTTATGCTTTTTTTGTGAACTCTAATAACTATGGTTAATATTAAAGCCATTAACTGGCATT
>PVIH01007935.1:63295-95852 GCA_004025045.1 Sigmodon hispidus
CCCCCCCCCCCCCCCCCCCGCACCTGTGTCTTTTAGACAGAGTCTCAGGCTGGTTTTGAACTTACATATACAGTTGAGGATGACCCTGGGGTACTACCGATCCTCCTGCCTCTACCTTCCAATGTTATTATAAGGTGGCAGTTTGAATGCAAATGGCCTCCATAGGCATGTATGTCTGAATACTTAGTCCCCAGTTGGTGGAACTCTTTGGGAAAGATTAGGAGGCATGGCCTTGTTGGAGGTGTGCCACCATAGGCATGCTTAAGGTTTCAAAAGAATCTCTCACCATCCCTTTGGGTGGATCGAGATGTGAGCACTCAGCCACTACCCCCGCTTTGCTCCACCATCATGGATTATAACTCTCTGAAGCTGTATGCTCAGTTGAATGATTTCTTTTATAAGTTGCCTTGGTCATGGTGTTTTATCTCAGCAATAGAAAAGTAACTAAGATAACCACCACACCTGGATCCTCAAAATAATTTCTAAAGTATCTGTAATGAAAATTAACTTTTTTCTTCCTTTCTTTCCTCTGTCCCTTGACACAGGATCTTATATTGTAGCCCAGACTGACTTCAAACTCATGGCAATCATATGCCTCGGGCTCTTGAACTCTTAGAATATAGGCAGCAGTTACCACTCTGAAAAAGCATGCAGCTCAAGGATTGCAGAGCTCAGTGTATTTGCCTGAGTCCATGAGTCCATTGGTGAGAAGTTTGGGCATCTGTGACCACACATTCTTCGAGGAAGTGTACAGTTCATTGCTGATTTCTTCTGAGTTGTGAAACCAATACAAGATATTCTAAGCTCAGATCACCAAATAGCAATGTGCATTGATTAGGGATCCTGTGATATGTCATGTGCCATCTCAGCAGTGTGCATTGATTAGGGATCCTGTGATATGCCATGTGTCATCTTACACAGATGACAAGTCACTGGTACTACATTTCTAGCAGTCACTGGGGCAACATTTTTGTGACATTTCAAAACAGTCAGTTACTTTGGTGGCAGCACCTGCACCCACCTACTTACTGTTATAGCATTCTGCAACAGTCAGTTCAGTTCAGAACTCTAGAGGCAGAAGCAGGCAGATCTCTGACTTGAGGCCAGCCTGATCTACAGAGTGAGTTCCAGGACAGCCAGAGCTATACAGAAACACTAAACCAGTATCTCAATCAGATTGGAACAGCAGCCACCAGTGGCCCCAGTTGTTATGGTTTGATCTGGAAACTCCTGTTAAAGGCATGGTTGTTGGCTAGTGGGACTTGGGGAAGTGACTTTGTCAATAAATTAACACACTGATAGATTCATAATTTAGTAGTATTTTGGGGAGTGTGGGCCAGTTGGAAGAACTAGTCACGGAGGGTGCTCCCTGGAAGAATATTCTGTCTGTGGCCCTTCCTTCTCAATCTCTTTCCTGCCCAACATGAGTTAGCAGCCTCTTTGACATGTGTTTGTACCACTTGATACCTGAAGTGAGAGCCAGTGGCCTACAGGAAACCAAGACCCCAATCTTCTCCCCTTGAGCATTTCATCACAGAGCATTCTTTGAGCATTTGTTACAGAGAGCGAGCTAACACAAAGGGGGTGGGAGTCGGGGACAGGGGTGGATAATTGTACAAAGGGGCTATTTTTTTTTAAACTTTATTTATTTATTTATTTGCCTTGGTGTTTGCCTGGAACTGGAACTACAGACAGTTGTTAGCTGCCATGAGGGTGCTGGGAATCGAACCCGGGTCCTCTGGAAGAGCAAACGGTGCTCTTAACTACTGAGCCATCTCTCCAAAGGGGGCTATTTCTAATGCATGGACATTACATGCTGTGCTACAAACAGTTTATTAGACATTTCATAAAGAACCAGAGAGGAATTCTCAGATGTGTGGCACAAAGAAATGTTAAATGTTCAGTGTGACAGAAGTGATAGATATTGTGGTTTTATTGGTATATGCCATATACATGCATTGTCACAGTGTGCTCCATAAATATGTACAATTATTTGGTGTTAATTAAGATAGACTGGCCTGCTGTGCTGGCCCAGGTTGTTAATTCCAGCACTAGGGAAGCAGAAGCAGGTGGGTATCCATGAGTTCAAGGCCAGCCTGATCTACAAAGTGAGTCCAGGACAGCCAAGGGGCTACACAGAGAAACTCTGTCTAAAAAAAAAAAAAAAAAAAAAAAAAAAAAAAAAGAAGAAAGAAAGAAAGAAAGGAAAAGAAAAAAGAAAGAAGGAAAAAAGGACTATGTGGTAGTACATTCAAAGACTTTCAAGGACCAAATAAGCTGCAAGGCCTCTTTCCAATTTTACAGTTTATATGGCCCTTAACACAGGATGTGTGTAATGGGATTTAATAGATGTGGTTTTACATCTGTCGTGCACTCTACCTAGTTTTATATTGTTGATTTTTTCCTCTATTTTAAAAATACAGCTTCTGAATTTCATCTTCTACTCTGGGTAGGACTGTTTTTTGCTTTTGAAAAGAGTATCTCGGAGACAGGTTTATGTGTTTATGTGGTATTTCCCTGGCTGGGCTACAAGGTCAGAACACCCTCAAGTGATCCTCCTGCCTTAGCCTCTGGCATAGCTGGGCCTACCTGTACCAGGCCTCTGCCACTCTTCAGGGTTCTGGCAGCCCCCTTTTGCTTTGCCTCGAGTGGCACTTTTGTCTCTGGTCATCTCTGGCCAATGACACCCAGTGTACATGTGAATGACAGAAGATAAGACCAGTGTTGCATGAATTCACATTGTATTAAAAGAGACTCAGAGCCAAATATCAGGGGAAGGCTGAAATATCAGAGAGAGGAAGCACCACAGCCAATTCTCACCCAGCTGTCTTCCAACTTCCTCAGGCTCGCTCCTGGTCCATTCTGCTTTTGCTGGTTTCCTAGGGGTCTTAAATCCCTTCTCAACAGCTGCATCCCATCCGTGTTAGGATTAAAGGTGCCTACTTAAAATGGTTCTTAAAGTAAATTGTTTGAAGAAGTCACCAGAAATCTTCTGGTAGAAAACTTTGAATGACATGGATGACTATTTGTTGCTGAGAGAAAAAGAATGAAGGATTATCATAAGTACAGCTGGACTGAGCATACTTGAAAAAGAAATTTTGAACCCATGTGACCCTAACCCTAACCCTAACCCTAACCCTAACCCTAACCCTAACCCAACAGAATCAAATCCTTTAAATAAAAATTTATTGTTTACAATAATAAAAAAAAAAAAGGTGTGAACTACTCTATTTAGTAGCTAGCCTTGAACTCACAGAAATAAGGAAAGTTCTGTCTCTGGAGTTATGGGATAAAGGGCGTAGGTCACCACTCCCAGCTTTCCCGGTGCTGAGATTAAAGGTGTGTGTGATTGACTCAGCTGTTTATCCTTGTATTCAAGGATCAGGATTTCCTGAGCTGTCTGCCTAGGATTTGAATGTGTGTTTAATATCTTGAATATTTCCGGTTTTATTAAATATGTAACATATCATCACAGACCAGAGCACAAAATAAAATTTTTTAAAAAAAGAATAAAGAGAGGAAGGAAGGAGGGAAGAAAGAAAGAAAAAGAAAGAAGAGGAAACAAAGCAAGATGGCATAATAGTATTTGCTAGTAATTCTGTGAACAAAGCAATCACTGGGCCAGAAGGGTGGAGAGAAACTAATAGGGTAATTGCACCACCTTGTGACTGCTTGTGGTATTGCCATCCGTAGTGCCTGCTTGTCTCCAAACTCAATGTGTTAAAAAGTGTGACAAATTTTGCAAGCCTTTTCAGGGCACGTATGTATTTCCTTGGATTTCTAAACCATCTCTCTGCCTCCATTCCGTTTTCTCTCTCCTCAGCCACTCATTTTTTCTTGGCCTAAGGTGATGGATCTTTCTAGAATTTAAAAAATAAAGCAAATACACTCCTGCATGTAAAACTAACAATATAGATATGACCTAGGAGTTTTTGTCTGTCTGTCATTCATTCACAAATATATCTACCGATATAACATGGTGCCCTGAAGGTCACCCTGGCCTTAAACTCAATATCATGTAAACTCTCTTACCCTACTTTTCAAGGCTGGGATAACGCGTATCACCTGGTTTAAGAGGTTTATTTCATGTTGTTTATTTGTTTAACAAGATTTATTTATTTTATGTGTGTGCATGTTTTGCCCAATTTTGTGCCCAGTGACTTCAGAGGGCCAGTAGAGGGTGTTAGTTCCCAGAAACTAGTTATGGAGGGCTGTGAGCTCCCATATGGGTGCTGGGAATGGAACCCTGTCCTCTGTAAGAACAGCTAGAGCTCTTGGGTGTAGCCCTTAGAAGGAAGTTTGTTGTTTTACTTTTTAATCCTCTGGGATCAACACCTCCATTTGTATAAGATAGGCACTTCAACACACATCTAGATAAGACTGAATGCTGCTTCTCTACTGTTACAGTTATTCTGTTAGTTATTCTGTAGTGTTGGGAACAGACACCCAGCACACCTACCATGAGAGCTGGCATATAGTGTGGATTCTGGGCCTGCTGTCATTGCTTTCTTCCTGGTATGTTTTGAACTTTCTGACTTTGTCTCCTTAAGAGAATCTTCTGAGTAGGTTGCATTGGCTCACA
This sequence comes from Sigmodon hispidus, assembly GCA_004025045.1. Classification (NCBI taxonomy): domain Eukaryota; kingdom Metazoa; phylum Chordata; class Mammalia; order Rodentia; family Cricetidae; genus Sigmodon; species Sigmodon hispidus. Next base: position 67,878 of record PVIH01007935.1, read on the forward strand.
CCTTTAATCTTAGCACTTGGGAGGCAGAGGCTGGTGGATCTCCATGAGTGCAAGATCACTAGTTTCCGTAATGAGTTCCAGGACAGCCAAAGCTACATAGAAAGACCCTGTCACAAAACAAATCTCAAATAAGTAAATAGATAAACAAAGAAACAAACAAACAGGAGCTTCAAGAACCTTGCAGTTCTACACATCCTTTCTCAAGACCGTGGATATTTTTGCTGGGATACAAATAACTTGTAAACTGAGTGTCTGAGACAAGAACACTTTATTCTTCTGTATTTTAGGATGAAGGCATATGACAATATCATGTCTGTAGAATTTTCTAGAGACCCAGGAGACCTACTCCCTTCTCCCTCCAGGCTGCTGGTGGTCACCCTGCTTGGTCAGTCCTTGCCTTGTATGTATGCTGCTTCCTGTCTGTATGGTCATGTGGCTTCTTCTTTGTCTCTCTTGTGCTTGAACATTCATCTCCTTTGCCTTAAAAAATGCCATTTGTGCTGGAGAGATGGCTGACAGGTTAAGGATACTGTCTGCTTTTTCAGAGGTCCTGAGTTCAATTCCCAGCAACCACATGATGGTTCACAACCATCTATAATGAGATCTGCTGCCCTCTTCTGGCCTACAGGCATACATACAGGCAGAACACTGTATACATAGTAAATAAATAAATCTTTTTTTAAAAAAGATATTGGTTACTGGATTTATGTTCCATTTGAATCCAGGGCGACCTTGCCTCAACTGATTATTATTATTATCTTTATGTCTTGAAAACTCCTATTTCCCAACAAGTTGTGTTTGGTCTGGGTGATTGTGAAGGGGCTGTGTGTTGATTCACTCCAGGGTCCTATAAGATGTTTTCTACATCAACTAAGAATGTGGGGTTCCTTCCCCACAGCTACATGTTTATGTTCTCTCTCTCTTCTCCCTCCATGCCTCTCTCTCACACACAATCCTGCTTCCTTAATACATTCACCCTTACACATACATCACATACACCCAGGGATTCGTGGTTCCTACTGGAGGTTTCTGTGCTGGGTTTTTATCGTCTTGGGTCCAGCTGGGGTGTGTGTTCCATCTACAGTTGGCCATGCAAAGACACAGTCAATGCTGAGAGAGATTTGTAGGTAAGATAGGAACTAGTAGGTGGTAGGAAGCTTGCTTGGTGTTCACTTGGCATAAAGTCCCTTTGTTCTGAAAACTAGGGTGTTTTCACACACCTCCCATCCGGGCCATGAAATCCTAGTATTTGTATTCCCAGAGGCATGCAGGAGCTGGCCTGGCAATCACCCCGCCAAGCATCATTTCATCCATGAGCTCCCACAGTAAGAATGCGGTGGAGGGAAGGCCTTGCTGAGCAGTCTCCCTGGACAGGAAAGCGACCTGCAAACAGATTTGAGGGGCGTGTGCAAGGGGAAATGGAAGGAAGATGTCCTCTGGCACAGTGCTCTCAGAGGCTGATGGTGGCTTTCAGTTTATGGAGAAGGCTTCATCCCAATCAGCTTGCTGCTTTTAAACACCTCCAGCAACTTGGATATTCTTATACTTTTAATTTTTTTAATTTATTATATTTTTTTATGTCTTATAACATTTCCCCCCCCTAAAATCTAGGGCTGACTGGGTGATAAAGGTAATCTTTTTAGCAACTGTCTTTATTCCTTTTAAAAGGGATCCAGTGAAAATTGTTGAGAGTCTCCTCGGTCAGTGTTGGACAGAAGGGAAATTCTCTTCTGTTTAGGCTGTGTTGACTAACACAGCAGTCTCCTCGCCCAGCCCAGGGACAGTTTTTAAACTTTTTTTTCAGAGAATGGTGGGCTTTTGAATTAATTATATGGCTCACTGGTTAACAAGGAGACTTAAATCATGGAGAAGAAAGAAATAGAACTTCCTCTTTTCTTTGGGCTCAGCCCAGGGGAGCTTTCCCCCTTCCCTGGGGCTGCTAAGAGCGGACACTGAGGTAGTGAAGGGGTGCTCACCCAGGAGGACGATTTCCCCTCCCTGTGTGCTTTCCACTTAGGTGGCTGCGGGCCCTGGGTGAGGAGAGGCTGGGCCCCTCCCCACCTCCATGCCCAGACCAACCCAGACCCTGAGCAGGAGTCAAGCAAACCAACAGGCACGCACACTGCTGCAGTGGGACGGGGGAATTTATTTTGGTTTCTCTGGGTGACCTGGCAGTACCAAAAGGATTCGGGAGGGACACATGTCTTAAACCAGGTAGGGGGAGGGTCTCACACCAGAGAGAGCCATTGCTCAATACAGGAAAATGAAACTGACCGAGCTACACAGAAAGGACACACAGACACACGCACGCATTCACAGAGTCAAGCAACCGGGGGCGGCCACTACTCATTCATATACCTGAACAGGCAGAGGGACCCAGTTATGTTTCTCATGGATCCAGGACACCCGATTAGCAGGCATGTCTGACCTCTCCTATGTGTCCAGACAGAAGACACCTTAACCAGACTTACCTCTGGAGGTGACTTTCTAATTTGATTCCTTTTGGGGTGGAGGTGTCAAATTCCTCCATAAGGCATCTATTGATCAAAGGGGGCTTTGGAAACCCGGGCCTCAGGTTCTGCACCCCTGTGAACTCCTTGACCACTGCACCCTTCCCTGATCTAAGGGGTTCTGAGATCCTCTGGTATCTTGAGGTCTTGCTCTGGGACTCTGTGGGACCTCCAGAAATGTTATGGGGATATTCACTAGAGGAGACTGCTTGGCCATAGGTTTAAGCCAATAGAAAGTCCTTATTAGCTGGCTTGGGTGCGATTTTAAGTACAAAACCATGTTCTGGATTAACATACTTCAGTCAACAAGAACAGTTAGACAAGAGGAACTACAGAAACCAAAAGAGCAAGGTTTGTTCATTTAGAGACTTTCCCAGAACTATAGATTTTGATGGATTGAAAATTTTTTGTTTTCATCTTTGGCTGGTGGTGCTGTCTATGTGCTGAGTTTTACAGCCAGACTAGCACTTCCATCATGGAGTCAGATGTGCTAAGGTCTAGGGGCCTGAAACAATCCTTCTGACCTTGGCCTGGAACACAGATTTAGGTTCCTATGACCGTGGCCTGGAATGCAGCACACCTTCAGTGTACCCAGACCCACAGACACTGGTTCTTTAAGGTAGGAAGCAAGTGAGCATGTGTAAAGGAGGGATCTAGGGATGAGATGGTTTTTCAGTGGCAGGGCTATGGACAAGCTTTTCAATAAACTGAACCACAGTGTGCTCTGGGACCCATCTAACCTGGAGGAGCAATGTGCAGTGATGTTAGCAAGAGTGGTTTGGCACACTCAGGTGGCATGAGCCTCGTGTTGCTCCTAAGGTCACTCCTCAGAAAGTCCCTCATGTGAGTTTCCCCAGGACTACCCGTCTGCCAATCCTAGACATGTTCCTGTGTCTTTCGTATGTTTCCTACCATAGCTGCACCTGCTGTTTCTGTATTTACTCTCGGGGATGAGGAGATGTGTGGCTCCTTCATAAGTGTAGAATCAAGGGACATCAAGCAGCACATGCCTGTCTCCAGTATTCAGAAGTAGTGATCGGAAGTTTCAGATGCCAGCTCAAGTCATATCTGCTCCAAATGAGGTCCCCCTGTTCTGTCTACTTCTCAAGTACATACACAAAGGAGGTTGAGTGTGGTAGTTTGAATGTAATTGCCCCCATAATCTCATAGGGAGTGGTGCTATTAGGAGGTGTGGCTTTGTTGGAATGGGTATGGCCTTGTTGGAGGAAGTATGTCATTATTGGAGCAGGCTTTTAGGCTTCCTATGTTCAGGATACTGCCCTCTGTTTCAGTTGACTTCCTGTTGCCTGCAAGATGTAGGACTCTCAGCTACTTCTCCAGCACCATGCCTGTCTGCATGCCGCCATGCTCCCCATCATAATGATAATGGACTGAAGCTCTGAAATTGAGAGCTACCCCAATTAAATGTTTTCTTTATAAGAGTTGCTGTGGTCATGGTGTCTCTTCACAGCAATATAAACCCTAAGACAGTGAGACTAGACTGAAGCCCAGTTGATTACCATGGGGACCAGGGAGAACCTGCTGAGGAGTACTATGTCATCAAGATAGACTAGGATGGGTCAGGGCAGGGCTGGTCTGCAGTGCTGTTGTGTACTCTGAGGGTCATAACCACCCATGGAAGCAATGGGGAGGGTAGTTGTGTTGTGCTCACACCCATGTCCTTGACACTGGGAGTAGTGCCTAGCATCTAGCAGGCATGTGGTGTCTCCATGGGATAATTAGCTTTGGTATTCAATCCAGTGACCTTTAATACAGCCTGGCCTGTCTCCCAAAGGTCCCACTCTCAGCCCAAATCAGAGTCCTCATTGTCACCAAGCCTTTCTTCTTTGTCTGAAGTTTGAAGAGAAAGTGAGAAGGGAGATGTGCCTGGTGTCACCTCCAAGCCTGGGTGCAGCTTGGCATGTGTCCACGTGGTTGTGTTCAGGGACCGAGGCCCCATGAGTGGCATCTGGAGATGGTCTAGCCAAACTTCTGTCACTCTCTCTTTTGTCCCTTTGTGATTCCCTGCTGGGGAAGCGTGACAAGATGACAGTTTCACCCAACTCCCTACCCTTCTTCCAGCTAAAGGAAACCAACGAAATGAAAGTGCTTCGGGTAGCCAGGCAACCATTTTCTTAGCTCGAGGGCTGCACTATCCTCTTGAACTCTGTGACTTTAGAGAGCACCGTCATCTGTCTGAGCCCTTGAAATGAGACTGTTGCCACCAAAGAAAGACATGACTTACCTTGTGCTGGCAGTCTCACTGTGTCCCAGGTTGATTTGGAGTTTACTGTGCATTCCAGACTGGTCTCAGATTCTTGCTCTCCCTACCTCTGCTCCCTGGTGCGTAACGCCATCCCTAGCTAGGTGCTAATCATAATTCAATTTAATAGTCATTATCTGACATTGGAGGGCGTTGAGCATAGACAGCGAAGCCTAAGCCTACTGTGAGTCTCAGAGGAGGGGGTCTTTAAGGAGCCTCAGGTCCAGCCCCAGAAGTCTTCACTTAGCTCTTTTTTTTTTTTTTTTTTTTTTTTTTTTTTTTTTTTTTTTTTTTTTTTTTTTTTTTTTTTTTTTTTTTTTTTTTTTTTTTTTTTTTTTTTTTTTTTTTTTTTTTTTTTGGGAGGGGGGCGGTAAGGATGGGGATGGGAAGACTGAAACTCTGGCAGCTTAGAGTGAAGTCTGTTGTAATATGAGTGAGTGGGAGAGAGAACAAACGGGGAGGGGTCTTTTTCTGAAAGAGAGCTTGATGTCTGGACGTTTGGTTATTGTTTATTGGCCGGAACTCTAAGAAGTGGGTCAGAATGCTAACAATGGCCACATTCCTTTCACAGTCACAAATTAGGCTAAGGGCATCATAAGCCTCAATCCACTTCTTTTTCTCTTTCCCCAGGGATCTCCTTCCAGAGAGAAACCCCAAGGATTCCTTGGGGACTTGATAGACCTAAGAAAGGTCAGGATCCTTGCCTCCAGGATAGAAAGCAGAGATCCTGGCTGCTGAGGCTGGCCACTAGGTGTCGCTAGTGGCTCCATAGTCCCCAGAAGGGTGGAGGCAGGTTCCAGGTGGGAACTGAGAACAACCCTGGGAAGGAGCCGCTCCTGAATGGTGGAACCCAAATTCAGAACAGTGTTAGGGACGCCCAGCAGGCACTGTGCATGGAGTATTCCAAGGAATGCATGACGAGGCTGTGAGATATTTGCCCTATGGCTTTCTGCCTTGTCGGGTTATTCTAAGAGAGCACTTTGCCTCCCTCCTGCTGCAAAAAAGGGTTTGAAACACTGGTTCCTGTTCAGAGGATCTCAGGAGTAACCCTCCTGGGTAAGGAGATTGATTTCAGTGCTCAGTCCAAAATCTGAGTGCCTAGCTTTCTCTGAGATCATCCATGGTGACATGTGAGCAAAAGTCTCAAAGCAGAGGCCAGAGAGAGCCTGGTCCTGGCCCTGGCATAGCTGCCTGCTGCTGGTGTGGCTGGGGGTGGGGGTGCGGTCGCTGGCTGAGCCTGGCCCTAATGTCTGTGCCCCAGAAAAGACCTGTCCCAGATTTTACAACTTTTACCCTTGCCTCCAAAATGCTATCTTAATTTCCTGCTTACTGGACAGACAGTAGGGCCTCACACAGCTGCTAGTTGATTGGATACATGTTTGAAAGTGATCAGGGTAGGGATGGGGACCTGGGCTTTCTCCCAGGGTGACAGTCAACATTTCTCATCATGTTCCCAGCTTTCTGAAGTCAGAGAGACAGGGCTGAATTGCAATCAGCTCCAATCAGGTACTTTTAGCCTGCAATCGTAAAATTAGGGCAACATCCATCCACCTTTCGTTGCATGCTCATTACTTTTATATCAGCTTGCCTGCACTGGGCATGTCCCAATAGACAGACATTATTGCAGGTGTTTTCTTGAAGAAAGGATACGTTTGGCTGGTAGACTTTGAGGAAAGCAGATCCCCTGGGCCCTGTGGGTGGACCTCACCTATCAACTAAGATTCAAATAGCAAAAAGCCTGGCTTCTTCCAAGCCCCGTCCCCCCATGTATACTGCTCACAGACATCAGCTACAGTATGGCTCCTTCTTTCTCACTGGGGAATATTAGTTGTTCTGGTCTCCAGTCCATTAGCTGTAAGTGGAACCACACAGCCTTAAGTCTTTTATGTCTTCAGCCTATCACGCCCCCTGCTGATTCTAGACTTCCCAGTTTATGTAATTGTGTGAGACATTTCCTTATAATAAATTCCTTTCCATCTCATAAAGCATCCCATGAGTTCTGTTTCTCTGGAGACCCTTTGCTATCCGGGAGTATTAACTGAAAGTATTAAACCAAGGTACCAAATCAGCCAGTATCTATTCGGGTCTCTACAAATGCTTCTTTGTGTTTTAACTTCTCTGCTCTCTAGCTCAAGCATGAAAAGATACCTAAATCCATAGATGAAATACACTAGAGATTACCTTGGAGGACCAAAAGTTGACAGTATCACATTAAGGAGAAAAAAAATCAAAGTATTTCATCCTGGAGAAATTTGATCAAGGGCTAGCCCAAGTTTGAATTTTCCACTTTTCACCCCATGTCTTCTGTTTGTTTCAAACTTGTGGTTTGTGGCTTGTCTGTTGTGGTGTGCTACCATGCCTGTACGGAGTAAGGCTATTTGTCTCTCTGTCTGTGTCCCCAATAAAAGGACTTTGCTCTCTGCTTATTGAACAGCTCAGAATGCATTACATGGGAGAAGGAAGGAGGAATTTTACAAGGGATTAAGTCACTGATTCCATCCGACCCCAACAGAGTCAGACAACAGTAAGCTTTCTGTTCATCAAGCTGTACCCACCCATATGCTCTCTTCAGGATTTATTGTTCTTGGTTTCTTTTGATGTGTTTACATTTTTTAGCAATTTATCACTGAAACACAAACATATATGTATATATATACATACTTATGCATCCCTCTGGGTCAGGGCATAGAAGAGTACATAACCTATGATTAAAGTTATACATTAGCTTAGGCTGTAAAAGTTGATTACATGGAGAATCCAAGGCATGTAAGGTTTGTTTTTACATTGTTCTCTCTCCAACCCCCCTTTTGATTTTTCTTTCTTTCTTTTCTTAAAAGATTTTATTTATTTATTATATATACAGTGTTCTACCTGCACCTATGCCTGCACGTCAGAAGCAGACACCAGATGTCATTATTGGTGGTTGTGAGCTGCCATGTGGTTTCTCACAGGACCTCTGGTAGAGCAGCCAGTGCTCTTAACCTCTGAGCCACCTGTCCGGCCCCCTTTTGATTTTTCAATACAGGATTTCTTTCTATAGTCCTGGCTGTCCTGGAACTCACTCTGTAGATCAGGCTGGCCTTGAACTAGTTTACATTGTTCTTATAAAGGCAACCTAAACAAATAGGCTGAGTACAGAGTAGGCTAGCAGTCTTAAATTTTTTTTAAAAAAATTTGCTTATTTTAAAAAATTTTATGTGCATTGGTGTTTTGACATGGGTGTTTGGTCCCCTGGAACTGGAGATACAGACAGTTGTGAGCTGCCATGAGGGTGCTGGGAATTGAACCTAGGTCCTCCCAAAGAGCAGTCAGTGCCCGAGCCCATCTCTCCAGCCTCCAGACATAAATCTTAAATGACCTCAAGATGTATTATTAACTCTGGCTTCAAGGTCTAGCAAAAGTTTCAGTGTCTTAGAACTTAAGAGATATTTTCCTAAGACTGTGTCACCTCATCTAAGGAGAGGAAGCATTCTTCCTTGGAACTTGGGGATCCGTTGGTCAATCTGCTAACATTTCCTGTGTTCATTCAGTGGGCTAGCTTCTGTCACATTGTTCCTGCAACAGCAGCACCCTGTTTCTCCCTTTACCCTCCTGGCTTTGGTTTTCTGGGCTTTGGAATGCGAGGCAGATGCTGCCTCTGTTCCTGTCGCATGCTTCGTGGGGTGGGTAACAGTGGGAAGCAGTCTCTTCCCCTCATCTATAGTTTCTATTCAGCCTCACCAGCATCAGCACCGGGGAGGCGATGCGGTGGGTGTGTTACACTTTTTCAGATCTAGACCTCTCTCCAACCCAGTGCTTTTTAGCACTTGGTAGCAATTAGTAGAATCATTTTTAGCAGTTGAAAACTTTGGTGTCCCCAGTGCACTTTGGAAATTTAGAATACTTTGTCTCGGTTAACTTTCTTCTTATTTTTGATTAGCGTTGGAACGAAGCCACATGGGATCACGTTCAGATAGCCTTATGATACTTGCTGATTTGCACCACTCGAAGCTTAGCCTACATGTCAGTTTTCAGGGGGCACGTCACATGTGACCACATGTGAGAAAGCTCCTGTTAGTCGCCCTTCAGCTCTGTGGTTCAGGAGTCTGCGCATGTTGCTATTGCTCAGGCCTTGTGAGGCAGATGTCTTTGGCTTTTTTTTTTATGTTAAATAATAACACGTATAAAAGTTTATGTGACATACATGGATGTTCTAAAGGCCCAAACAACAATACTAACAACAAAATACAGGAGTTAGAGACATAGCTCAGTGGTTTAGAGCACTGGCTGCCCTTGCAGAGGACGCAGGTTCAATTCCCAGCACCCACACAACTGCTAACAATCATCTTTATCTCCAGTTGCAAGGGATCTGGTGCTATCTTTTGGTCTCTGTGGGTATTAGGCACACATATAATACACAGGCATTCATGTTGGCCAGATGCTCACATACATAAACAAAACCAACCAACCAACCAACCAACCAACCAACCAACCAACCTACAAAACAAAAATCCTTGTTGTGTACTATTTTATTTGTGTTCAGACAAATAATACTTGCCCGGAGATCAGAGGGCAGAGCTAGCCACTAGTTAACCACAGAGGCCAGGCAGTGGTGGCACAAATCTTTAATCACTACACTTGGGAGGAGGAAGCAGGACGATCAGGAGTTCAAGGCCACCCTGGGCTACAGGAGATTGAACTAGTCTAGAAGAGAAATAGAGCTCACATGTTTAATCCCAGCACTAGGGAGGTGGGGACAGGAATGTAAGGTGGGTGAAGTGGAGACAGGATCCCCGTTGTTGGTCTGAGGATTCATAGAGGTAAGAAGTTACTGTGGTTGCTCTTTGGCTTCTCTGATCTGCTTTCCCCCTAACATCTGACTCTGGAATTTTATTGACTAAGACTAATTAGGATCAAGAATCAAATCCTTGTCATCACATCTGAATGGTAAGGAATTAAAACATGACTGGTTTCTTCAAACCCACATGTCTGGAGATTGCCTCCTCCTGCCCTCCCCGAAACTGTCTCAGTTTTAGAACTGGAAGTTCTAAGTCCCAGCCAAATCCCTTGTTTTGTGCAATCTTGGGAGTCAGTCTCCCCCGCTCCCCACAAGGTATCCTCTGAGCAGCTCTAAGTTTCTCATGCTTTTGAACTTGTGTCAATGGGATCTGACACTATTCCACTTATGATTTATCTCTGCCCCCTCCCCCCCATCATTTGTGGGCTTCGTCTTATTGATGTGTGTAATCACCGCTCACCCAGCCTCCCGTGTGACAAATTATCCTGCAGTAAATATAACAGCGTCTCCGTTCCTCATTGTCACCAGACAGTGCAGCCTTTGTTACTGTGAGCAGAGCCACTCAGAGCACTCTTAGATGTCTCTTGGCACAAAGGGACAAGATATTTTGTAGGCTGTTTGTTTGAGAAGCGGTCTTTTTCTATCAATAACGGCTGGCCCGCCAAGGGCCAACATTCTGTAAACCTCCCTGGGCTTGGGAAACCCTTGTGTATGTGCCTGTTTGCCCCAACCCTGGATGCCAGCAGTTCCTGAGACTCGACTGCCACATCCTTTCTGTTCTCACTGGTTATGAATTAGCCAATTGTGTCTGATTGTGAGGTCAAGCTCCCAAACCACCATCGTGTATTGGGATACAAACTGAGTGACCGGGAACACCCTGCTTTGTGTCCTTGCTTGTCCAGTTTGGGTCCTTATGCTTCCTGTTGGAAAACTAAAACTGCCTTGCTGAGTTACTTTCACTTTATTGTTTGTGCGACACTGGAAATACTCCCTTTCCCAGAATTATTTACTTGAGACACATTGTTAGAGAATAAGACATGTATATCTTTCACCTTACCTACAAGTATGATTTTTTAATGAAACAATGATGTTATTAAAAACAAAAAAACCCTCCAATTATTATCATTATTATTATTGCTGTGCTGTGGCTGCTTACACCTTTAATTCCAGCCCTCAGAGTTCAAGGTCAGCCTGGTCTACAGAGTGAGTTCCAGGACAGCCAGGACTACACAGAGAAACCCTGTCTTCAAAAACAAACAACAAAAAACAGTGATGTTGTAACTGGTGTCACAGCTTTGTTATTCACTGCTCTGCCAGAGACAGGAATTGGTGAAAGAAGATGAATTTTATTTATTTACAGTTTGAGCTAGAGAGAAAAGAAAATCTTAGTTTCTCCCGGTCTTGCCTGTAGCAATGTTCCAGTTTATGGAAAAGATGAAAGAGAAGCCAAGGAATGCCCGTGTGTAGAGATAGCTGTGAGGTAAATTATGCTAAGTGCTCAGTCTATGAGGTTAAACTAGCTTAAAGTTTTCCAGGGAGATGGTCCTTCCTCTGCTGCCAGGGCTATGGGCTGTTCTCACCAGCATGGGATTTCCAGGAGAGATCATAGCTTCACACAGGGCCCCTGTGCTAATTTCTGTTATCAGTAATTCTTGATAGTACCCGTTTCCCAGGCCGAGCTAAGCAGGTCTCACATCACTGAGGCCTCTGCCGGTGACACACAATATCATTTCTTTGTAGACTTTGCCTAAATTTTCCTGACTGTTGTGAGACTGAACTTCTTCAGAAACCAATTCATCTTTTCTAGTTACTCTTCTGTGAAAGGCTTTTCCGTATCTTTTGTGCATTTTTCTAATGGGCCTTGTGGTGTTTTGGCTGAGAGTGTGTCTCACAGGCTCTGGCATTGGAACACTGGTCCCTGGTTGGTGGTGCTATTTGTGAAGGCTGAGGAGCTGTGGCTTTCCTTGCTAGAGAACATCCATCCCTAGGGGTGGGCTTTGAGATTTCCATGCCTCTCAACACTGCTAGTTCACACACTCCGCCTCTTTCTTGCCTTCTGCTCCAGCTGCCATGACTCTGCTGGCTGTCATGTGTCTCTACTCGGACAAACTCTTATTACTCTGGGACCACAAGGCCAGTAGACCTCACAGTGGTGTTACATTACAAGACCGGAAAAGCCGACTAGGGCAGGCCACCTTGTAGATGTATGGCCCTTTTTTTTAAAAACACATGGCATTAACCGTGGGATTAAGTCCTGGGGTTATGTGTATACCACACTCACCCTACTTTTTGGTTTTGTCAAGGTCAAATCAGGTTAAAATTGCCTTCATAATCAAGTTGAAGAACTGAAAATCTAAAGAAATATGTATATCTGTAAAAAGGCTTTTATTTTTTTTCTATCAAGGTAGCTGTTATGCCCAAAGTCCAGACCCCGAAAGACCACCAGAGACAAGGACGTAGCAGAATGCAATAGCAAGGTTTATTGATGTAAATACAAGCCATGGCAGGGAACCCAGTCCAGCTCTTGCCCTAGCAAGATCAGGAGGGGCTCCCGAGGGGAGCTTAACAGCCACTTTTAAAGGGAAAAACCACAATTTGGGGCTACTCTAATGCAAGGTTGTGTGCTGACAGCTAATCTGGGGAATTTATCCTTGAATCTGGGCCCAGGAATGATGGTGGTGTAGTTTGACTAGAGCATTTGGTGGTCAGTTAGCAGGGTTAGGGTGGTAGGATTCTGCAGTTGGAACTTAGGTCATGCTGCCCCTCTGTGAACAGCAGTTTCTAGCAATATTCTCTCTGGGAACTGGGTGAGGGACTCTTTCTCAGGGCTCTGTCTGCTTTAGTTCTGCATAGTTCTCTAAAATGGAAGACTCCTTTTAGTCCTGGACCCCACCTGGATCATCCAGGTGTCCAGCTCATTCTCTCCTAGACCTGGGCAAGCCCCTGCCAGGAATGTGGAACTGAACTCTATTTTATCTCTATGGCTACTAGAATACAAAATGGCATTTCCTGAGCTAAGTTTACTCTCTTCAGTAGCCAGACATGGGCCCACATATTCTGAACCTCCCTTTCTCCTTTGCATAGATTATTCAGTCGCACCCCCCACATGACTAGAAATTAAACAAACTTTTAGAAAACAAGGGTAAAAAGGAGATGGAGGCCTCCCTCTTTAAAGCCCCTGAACATTGTGACCTCAGCAGCTGATCATATAGATACTGTCTTATGAGAATCCCACCCCACCCTTGGGTGTTCATTTTCCTTTTCATAAGCGCCTCTTTCTTCCTATTGCTTGTGTTTAACTCTTTCTTATCAACTTCAGCTGTGTTCCATGCTGACTTGTCTTAGTCGCTGTTCCATTGCTGTGAAGAGACCTATGACCCAGGCAACTCCCAGGAGAAAACATTTAATGGGGGATTTACTTACAGTTTCAGAGGGCTAGTCCATGAACATCTTGACAGGAAGTGTGGTAGCAGACAAGCAGGCATGGTGCTGGAGCAGGAGCTGAGATCTTATGTCCTGTGCTGAAGGCAGGAGGCAGCTTACGTGGGGGTGTGAAGACCAGGCACTGTTTTGTCACCCGTTCTCAGCACTTTCTGGAATGGGACCTGGAGTTTAAAATGACTCTTCTATAATTGTTCCCCTTATATGCAGTAGCTGTGGGGTTTGGTAGCCAATGTGGGGCCCAGAGCAGCTATGACAGGCTTAATGAAAGCCAGACACACAGCAGGTTCTTGCTGGCAGTATCTGGTAGTTTTAGGAAAGGCCTATGAGTAGACACCATCCAGGAAGGAGCCTGCATCTAAGGGGAAATATCTGACATTCCAGACATTCCCTTCCTGGAAAAGGGACATTAACAATAGAACACAGAGACTCCAGGTACACCTCTGCTGATCTGATACAGGTAAACCTTAGTGACCAATGCTAAATGTTGAAACATCCCTAAAATTCAAAGCAGCCAATGAATTTATAACAGGTACCCCTAACCAGAGTTTGGATCAATCCTAGGACTGTAACCCCACAGCTGCCCTCAATAAAACCCCTTGCCTTATGCTGCTCAGGGTCACTCCTATTCCATTGCTGCACTGGACAAATGGAATGACCCAAGCTAGCTTGTCAATGAAGAGACTCTTTGCTGCTGCATCAGACCAGTCTCTTGGTAGTCTTTTTGGGGATCTGGACTTTGGGCACAACACCAGAATTAATAGACTATACACATAGTAACACATCTTCCGACCCCAGCTAATGAGGCCAAGAATTATCGCAACAACTCAAGGTGGAACGTGCCACCCCTTCATCTCAGGAATCTGGAGCTGAAGGAAGTGCTATTGTTTGTGTGTGGCCTGCTTTGTAGTCTCCATGTCCCTCAGCCTACAGACAGAAGCAGAAAGAGTCTGTGTTAGACATGGCAGACAGCATCGGCAACCTTCGTGGTCCTTCCAGAATGGAATCCCTTTTGGGTCCTGTGAGGTAGAGTCTCTTGTACTAGTTTACTTTAATTTTTCTGTCTTTAATGAGTTTTTCCCCTGCTTCTGATCCTTGATCAAGTTGTATTGTGTTCCTTAGAACCAAACAGGATCCACGAGTATAGGACTAATCTGCAGAGAGGATTATTGGGCAGATTGAACTAAAGCAGGCACAGCCCCGCCTCCACCCTGCTGCCCTCCGGACAATGAGAGCATGCTGGTGACTGGACACAGAATTTTTTCCTATGTGCACCTGCAGGGACACAATACCACTACCATTTAGCAATATATTTTCTTTCTTTACTTTATCAGCTAAACACATTCGAGGGAGAAAAAAAAAATCAAGGAAAAAAAAAAAAAAAACCCAAACCTGATCTTTCCTATCCCCTCCCTCTGCTTCCAAAGCCACGGCTGCAGCTGCTGACAGACAGTGTCTGTGTGTAAAATGTGCTTTGTCCTTTGGGAAGAAACAAAGAATTACCAAAAGAGCAGCCAGCTGCTTGTATCGGCAGAACGGGAAGGGTGGTCAGCATCCACTCATCCAGCCTTCCTCAGCAGAATCCTGGCGTCTTCCTCTTTGTCTAGCCCACAGCAGCTCAGTTGTCATAGTCTGTACATACATTCTCTTCATCTGTGTTAAGCCCAACTAACTCTGATGCTCTAAGCAAGCCTGACTCAGAAGCTGTACCTGGATGTGTAAGTATTTCTAAGGCTTTGCCTTTCACAAGGACACAGATCACCCCAGGTTCCAACATTCATCTAAAAGAATTGTTTTTGTTGTATATATTGGGAGAGTTTGGAGAATAGGAGCAAGATGAGGCAGGGAGTCGCCAGTGATTTTCTTGTATGTCTGGCATCCATGTCAGGTTCATGTTTGAAATTTGCTACTTACTAAACTATGGGCAAATTATTCTACGTTGGAGAGGTTCTGTTTTCTGCACGACTAGGGTAGTGAATGACGATTCATGACGATGCCCTGAAAGAAAACAGAGCAGTGGGCCTTAAAGTTGACTATCCATCCTTTCAATGACTGGAGGACTTTTTAGAAAATTGAGGTGCCAGAAAACACCCAGATTATTAAATTAAAATTTCTGAGTGTGAAAGCCAGCCATCACTTTTAATTTTCCTATGTTCACAGCATTCAACCTGGTATGAGACAGTGAGACGGCACTTCTAATAATCATTCAATGTGTAACAGCTGCTTCTAGGAATATAACTAAAAGTTGACCAAGAGTCTCCCAGAATTAATAGGCTATTAAGAGTCCCATTCATTTCCCTTTGAATGTATTCATCCAGTTCTAAGAGCCTTCCTTGTGTGCCAGGCTCTGTGCCAAAGCATCCTTTTCCAAATCAAAATAAAAAGCTCATATTACTTTTAAGAGGAAATTTAAAGGCTAGAGAGATACAGCTCATTTATTAACCTGCTTGACATGTGTCCCAGTTAGCTTTACCTGTCAGCTTGACACAACCTAGAGCCATCTGAGAGCTTGCCCAGATCAAATTGACTTATGGGTATTGGGATTATCTCCATTGTTAATTGATGTAGAAAAGGTTCAGCCTATTGTGGGTGGAACCATTCCCTGGGCAAGTGGTTCTGAGTTTATATATATATATATTTCCACTAACAGAGTGGAAAGCTAGATGGAGTGAGGTAGCATGTTTTGTGGAATATTATTTTAGCTGGGCAAAGATGCGTTACATTTGTTTATGCTGCAAAATATTACTTTAACTGTGTAAAGGTATGTTACTTTCTTTTATACTGTATTTGTTTCACCTTGCTTGCCTAAGGCACCTGATTGGTTTAGTAAAGAACTGAATGACCAATAGCTCGGCAGAGAAAAGATAGATGGGACTGGCAGTCAGAGAGAATGGGGGAGATTTATCTGGGTCAGATGCCAGGCAGCTGTCAATCAGCCAGAGACTGGAACAAAAAGTAAGAAACAGTAAGAAGCCCTGAGGCAAAAGATAGATAAAGAGAAACAGGTTAATTTAAGTTAAAAGAGCTAGCCAGAAATGTGCCTAAGCTATGCTGAGCATTCAAAACTAGTCTTTGTGTCATGATTTGGAAGCTGGTTGTTGGCTCAAAAGAAAAAGCCTGATACAAGGAAGCAGCGTGCCTCTGTGATTTCTGCTGCTATTTCTTAGCTGTGAGTGAGTTCCTGGGCCACAGATAATGCTGTGTGGGATACCAACATGTCTGCCTTCAAGTTCCTGCTTTGGATTCCTGCCCTGACTTTCCACAATGTTGGACTATAAACTGTAAAGTGACATAAACACTCCCCCCTTTTTCTCCAGATCGCTTTTGGTCAGAGTGTTTCATTATAGCAATAGAAATGTGACTAGAACACCATGTCACACCAGGACCTGGACTTAAGCCCAGAATCCATGTGAAAAGCCAGTGTGGTACTGTCTATTTGTAATCCCAGACACTGGAGGGGAGACAGATAGATTCCTAGGGCTCACTGGCTGGCCTACTTGGTGAGTTCCAGGCCAATGAGAGGCACTATTTCAAAAATCAATCATAACTTACCCCCAAAACCCAGGGTGGGAATGGGTCCTGAGGAGGGACACCTCAGGTTTGTGGTCTTCCACATACATGCATTTGCATACAAATGTATATTCCCACAAACACACATAGGTGCAAGTGTGTGAGTGCACACCACACACACACACACACAGATGTGGGGGCGGCTTAGGTTTTCTAGGAAACTCTGGCTTCCCATTCTTTATGCCAACTGCTTGCTCACACCATTGCAAGTAAGCTTCAGGCACTTGATACTTCTTGGAGTGACCCCAGGTCTTCCTGTGTCTCTACGCCCTTGCCTGCATCATCTCCTTTGTTAGCACCTTCTCACACTTCTCACTCTGCTTCTCACCTGGAAAGCCTCATAAGATGGACTTCCTGTGAAGAGCAGATGGATGTCAGCATTGGTTGGCATTCCTGTTCCTCTATAACCAAAGAGCCACAGTGGCTCTTAGGAGTCCTTGAGTGCCAGGAGTAAATAATGACTTCTCAAGGCACCTTCCTGCAGGAGGGTGGCACAGTGGTCATCCTCCATGTCTCACTCTGATGAAAAGTGCTCAGACCCAGGCAGGTTTCTTTCCTTTTCTCTTGCATATCTATTTCTATTGTTTGAGAATCCCATGGAACTCCAGCTTCCTAAAAGGGAGCAAAGTCTTGGACTTTGCAGCAGAGTGGATAGCTTAAATTCTTTATGTAAACTGTCTCAAGAGTCAGGATCTCAGGACCTGAATTTATGTGTGGAATCTGGACGTGGGTGGAATCCCACCACGTTCCATTCCAAGGGAGCAGGTGAGTTTTATGACCATAGATACTGCCTGAAGATGGTCTGTCTCCCCCAGGAAGTCTCCTGTGGCTGCTGAAGTGCTGGCTAGTTCTGTAAAGCCCCCCATGCCCCTTAGGGATCTAGTATGAGCTGATGTCATGAGCTGACTTGTAGAGTAGCCCTGCTTAAAAACAAGGCACCCAATGGCTTTCTCTACACCTCTGGGCCATCAGGAGGCAGTGGTGCAAGGCTTAGATTTGCACGCTTTCTCATTGGGCTGTGAAACTTTCTGTAGGAGATGGTTAGGAAGACCTCATTTAATGCTCCAGACATCTTACCCGTGATTCTGGCTCTCCCAAGGCCCAGACTGTGCCACTGGATAAAACTGTCATTTTTCTGAACAGGCACCTTAGTACATGCTAAATGTACTAAGTATTAAATGGTGCTAATCATAAAGGCAAACCATTGGGCAGTTCTATGAATGTGCTCATTTTCAAATGTACTAACTCAACATTTATTTGTCAAGCCTCATATTGTACTATGTACCATGCTAGGTACTAGAGATATAAAGGTAAATTAAACATGTCCTCTGTCTGTGTTAGCTCTTGCTGCTTGAAAGTAAGTGGCTTAAAAAGGAAACTAGCGAGTGGTGCTCTGGGTTGTGTTCAACAGATGACTTTTCTGGTCTTGGCTGAGTCTTATTGGGATCTGGGGCCAGCTGTCCTCTGAGGCCATTTTGGGTTAGCTGGCCTAGGGACTCTCAGCTCCGGTGACTCAAGTATGACCCATGTTCTCTCTTCTCTAGTGAGCTGTCTTGGCTCATTTATGTGTAGTCAGGTCGATACTAAGAGAAGTAGAAAGGGCTCTCCTGGGCTTTGCACTGACAGGGTCTGGTGCTATTGTAGGCATTCTATTGTCAAAGCACATACAAAGTCAGCCCAGTTTCCAGGGTGAGGTGAACACTTTTTTCACCCTCTTTTGTTAGTTTTTTAAAAACTTTATGTATTTTTTTTTTTTTTAACTACACATACTAACCTGAACTGGCGACCATTTGCCCCTATTCCCTGAGTGCTGGATTATAGACATGCATCATCATGCCCAGCCGAATGACTACTGGTATCCATTGCTACGTATTCGAAATAAATAGGAGAATGGTGATGGCTGATCACAATCTAGTTTCTTCATGTTTGAGCTCATGGCTGGTCAGAAAGAAAGGACTATATCCAGTATTAGTAAGAGATACCTTTCCCTCCCCCATCTTTCCCTTTCCCTTCAACATTCTTCCTTTCTTTGGCTTGCCTCTATCTCTTCCTCCCTCCCTCCTTTTTTGTAGTGGGATTATGCTGGTAATGTAAATATTTGTCCTGCCTATGGGTTTAATAAAAGCTGACTGGCCAAAGGCAAACAGGAAGTGTGGGCGGGGCTACCAGGCTAAGAAAACTTGGGAACATCTCAGAGCAGGGACAGATGTCACACAGACACCAGACACAGTTGCCAGAGAGCTGCCAGAGAGACACAATGAGGAGAAGGCAGCAAACACAGAGGAAAGAAGTTGAAATGCTGCTCTGAGCAAAGGTACTGAGCCCTATGGCTGAACAAGATGGGTTGAGTTCAGATGAAGGAGTTAGAAAGTTTTCTATCTGGGCCCTAGGACAATCAGCATAAAATAATATAAGCCTGTGTGATTATTTGATGCTAAGTGGGGCTGAGAGTGGGACCTAAACCTCTGGTCCAGGCCTGAAAAGTCCAGGCCAGAACCATTTACAACAAATGGCACCCAATGTGGGGCTATCAACCACACAAAGTGTGAGAAAGATTAAAAGCAGTTCCAGAGCATAGAAGAAGATATCACCCTGAGAAACTTCCAAGGCTGGGGTTAAGATGCCCTAAGAAAAGAGGAAGGCACCAGGGGAGGCAACAGGCAGAATCCTGAGAGGAAAGGACCTGTAGTAGCACAAATTTGGGTTGTAAGAAAAGAAGACTCTGAGCCAAATATCGGGGGAAGGCTGAAATGTCAGAGAGAGAAAGCACCACAGTTAATTCTCATCAAATTGTCTTGTAACTTCCTCAGCCTCACTTCTGGTCACTTCTGCTGGTCGCTTCTGTTTCTGCTGGGTTTCTACAAGCCCTTATATACCCCATTCAGGTTGGGATTAAAGGCATGTAGCCTTGAACTCACAGGAGCAAAAGAAGTTCTATCTCTAGAGTTAATGGGATTAAGGATATTGGTCACCACTCCCAGCTTTCCTGGTGCTGGGATTAAAGGTGTGTGTGATCGACTCTTAGCTGTTTATCCTTGTATTCAAGGATCAAGGATTTCCTGAGCTGTCTGCCTAGGATTTGACTGTGTGATCTCTCTGATATCCCAGGATTTATTAAATACCTAACAAATATCCACACTTCCCCCCCTCATTTTCTCTCCTCTCCTCCTTTCCTTCTGACCTCTATTTTTATCTCAATAACATTTGACATTTTATATCATGGAACTCTAGTAAATCTAGTAATAAAACACCTTCTGTAATGATGGCACTGTACATTTAAATTTTTAATCTATAGTAGGGGTAATGCATGGATTATCACCACCACTAAGCTGCTGGTCACATCTCTAGCCATTTTTTATGATACCATATCTACACTGTAATAGCTTCAAATTGTAGCTGCATTTTCTTAGTATATGCTCTTATAGGCTGGGTAGGAACCACCTCTGTGATGGTTAGGTTTCTTTGGTGTCAACTTGACATAAATTAGAGTCACCTGGGAAGAGACTCACTTTAGAATTGCCTTCATCAGACTGGCCCAGGGACAAGTTTGTGGACTATTTTCTTGGTTCATGATTAATGTGGGAGGGTCCAGCCCACTGTGGGTGGTTCTACACCTGGGTGGGTGGTCCTGGGTTATATCAGAAAGGTAGGTAGCTGAATGTGAACCTGGAAGCAAGCCAGAAAGCCCTGTTGCCTTTTTCAGTTCTTACCTTGGCCTCTTTGGATGATAGACTGTATACTGTGTACTGTAAGTAGAAATAAGCGCTTCCCTACCCCAAACTGCCTTTGATCAGTGTTTTTCCACAAAAAAAAGTAAGCTTTGGCAGAAACTGGTACCAGAGAATGGGTTGTTGCCCTGACAGATCCGATCACATTGTTTTTGGGGACGACTGTGGAAGTGTTTGGAACTTAGGACTATAAAAGCCATGGAGTGCTCAGACCTTAACAGGATGCTGCTTTCTGGGAGTGTGGAAGATAATCAGAAGAGCAGTGGAGATGGTGGAGAAATGGCTTGTAACGTTTCAGAGAGCCCTTTAAAAACTTTATTGGTGCTTTTTTTTTGTTTGTTTGTTTGGTAGTTTTGATTTAAGAATCTTTGGAAGTGAAACCATTACTCTATAAGGACAATAAGTACTGCTTAGCTGAAGCTGAATAGTCAGCCATGATTAATAAGAGCCCAGCATCCGTGAGGTTCATATCTTCTGGGTATTATTTTCTTAGGGTCAGCACAGGGAAGCCGTGGTCCAGTGCAGAGCTGGGGTGGGATCTCCAGCTGGCAGCTGAACTTGGTGGTATGTAAGAGTTTCTCATCGTGGTATTGTTTTTGAAATCATGAGAGGATCATAGGGCACAGCTGAGGCTTGGCCCTGTGTGCTAGGGCTTTAGTCTCCTTGAAGAAAAGACAGCAGAAGAATAAATGAAGGTACAGCCTCAGTTGCAGAGGAAATCCCAGAACAAGGGATCATGAAGAGAAACTGAGGCTTGGCACCAATGTCAGGTTGGAGTCCCTGAAGAAGTCACTTGTTTTTTTCTCTTTTGGAGGGTCCCACCACTCAGCCCCCAAATAAATCACACACAAAGGTTTGTTCTTATTTATAAATGCCTAGCCTTAGCTTGGCTTCTTTCTTGTCAGATTTTCTTAACTTATCCTGTCTTCATGCCTCTGGGATTTTCCCATTCTCTTACTTCTGTAAGTCACACTCTTATTCCTTGGCTTGCTGTGTATCTAGGTGGCTGGCTTCCTTGCCTTGCTTTTTTCCTCTTCCGGATTTCCCCTTCTATATATTCTCTCTGCCTGCCTGCCCTGTCTATCTTTCTTCTGCCTTGCTATTGGATGCTCAGTTCTTTATTAGACCACTAAGTGTTTTAGACAAGCACAGCTTCACAAAGTTAAACAAATGCAACATAAACAAAAGTAACACACCTTAAAAAAATATCCTATAGTAGCCACCAGAGAAGACGCAGCCTCAGTTGTAGTAGGGGCCTTCTGTATATTGGATATGCTACCCACCAAGGGCAATAGCAAATGTGGAGAAGAGCCATACCAATTTTATTAGACAAGCTGTGTGTGCTATAGCTGTAGAGCTACAGACATTGAACTAGTTAAGGCCTTTGGAACCCAGAAAATCAAAACTGAGTCCCAGATATCAGACATTGAGCTCAAGATTTGCAGATACACAGCTGGATTGTTTTGCTTATTATGTCTGATTTTTTTTTTTAATGCCCTGATTCTTCTCTTTTGGAATAAGAAAAAATTTTATTTGTTTTGATTTTGCAGAAAGCCACCGTTAAGAGATTGGATATCTTAAAGAAACTTTGAACTCCCAGGGCCTTAGGGCCACCAGGCTGATTTTCAATGTTATTTTATCTGGCCTTGCATCCTGTATTGCTAATTCTCCTAGATGTTTTTTGAAGAAGTAGTTAGGAGCACTCTCTGAGGATCAATGCCTCATCTTAAAGAAGGTTTCAGTTTCAAAGACAAGGCTTTAAAAGAAAGAAAAAAATTAGAGAGTCTAGAGACGTAGCTCAGCTTGTAGAGCACTCGCCAAGTGTGCATGCAGCCCTGGGTTTGAGCCTCAGCACCTGTGAGCCCAGCACTCAGAGATTACACAGTGGGATGCAGGTGAGCCCAATACAAAAAAAAAAAATTTAAGACCCTGACACTTCATTTTACCAGCTGGAAAGAGGCGATTCTCAGCCAAATGAATTTTCTTACATGGCCAAACTTAGAAAACCTGATATATAGCATCAGGAATCCACTGCCATGGATCTTTCAGAACATCCAATCGACACAAAGTGGAACAATGGCAGCCATGGTGTGGATGGACAGACACATAGGGCTCTGCTTGAATTTTCTCACCAACTGTGGAGTTTCCAGACAACAAAGAGAATCTGAGGCCACCTAGTCCTCCACTTCTAAAGATAAAAGACAGTGAAGTGGTCTCTTTTCTAAAACTGTGACGATATGACTCCAGCCCAAATCTTTCGATGCCTTAATATTGCTAGTTTTCTCCTGAAATTCAAAGGGGCACAGCACTCAGTCTAGCCAAGGTCCTTTATGTGCCTGTGTCATAGGCAGCACCAATTAAGAGTGAAATGTGCATTTGCTGCACAGGAACTGCACAGATGAATGGGGCCCATTCTGTTATTTCTGAACATTCATGCTTTGTGCATTGATCATGCCCATCCACCATCCTTCCCTGGGCCTTTCTCCTATTTCTGCTCACCCCAGTTACGCTTCTGTCCCTAAAATTCCTTCTTAATTTCTCTCTGTTCCCTTTCCCCTTCCTTGTCTTGGGCTCTGTTTTTTTTCTATACATGGCTGAGAACCTGTGATACTTCCTGGGTTTGCCTTATTTCACTGAATATAATGCTTTCCAGTTGCATCCATGTTGTTGCAAATGACATGATTTAATTGTTGTTTGTGGCCACTGTACAACTAGACCTGGTTTTACTCATTCGTTGCCATGGGGAATCGAGCTGGTGTTCTCTTTTGGCCTAGGGTCCCTTTCTGACATTGCACTGGATGCAGGAGACCTGGGGCCTGATTCTTCAGGAGGAAGCCTGTGGGCAGGGTGAAGCAGTGCCTGAGATACTGTTGTGTCCAGAGTCTAGACCTCCAAAAAAGACCACCAAGAGACAGGTCCCATGCAACAGCCAAGAGTCTCTTTATGGACAAGCTAGCTTGGGTCACTCCATCTGTCTGACACAGTGGAGGAGGAGGAGCAACCCTGAACAGCACAAGGCAAGGGTTTTTATTGGGGGAGGGCTTTAGGGGCTTCAGAGCTTTGGGGTTACAATCCTGGGATTGGTTCAAGCTCACGCTAGGGGTACGTGTTATGAATTCATTGGCTGCTTTGAATTCTAGAGATGTTTCAACATCTAGCAGTGGTCATTTCTCTATATCAGCAGATCAGTAGGTATACCTAGAGATTATCTGTCCCTTTCCCAGAAAGAGAATGTTTCAAACGTCAGGTATTTTTGCCCCTCCCTGGATGGTGTGTGCTCATGGGCCCCTCCTGGTACCATCAGATGCTGCTGCAAGAGCCGGCTGTCTATCTGGCATCATTAAGCCTGTCACGGCAGCTGTGTGGTCAAGCTGCTCTGGGCCCCACAATACCTCTAGTGGAGGCCCTTCATGCTGCATACTCTCTCAACTGTGTGCAGTAATTATCTAGCTTCTTGCTCTGGGATCAGAGGCCAGAGAGGACACCTACTAAGACCTTCCTGCTTCCTCAGTCTCCCCCTGCTGGCCATGATGCTACTTTCTCCACCTGATTCTCATTGAAGACATTATTAGTCCACTAAAATCATTCCTGGAGATTCAAATCAGTTTCAGGGTCCCCAAGCCAGCTGTGTGGGCAGCCGATTTGAGGCCTCCAGTCATCGTGAGAGAGGAGACGTGTTTGCGATCTTGCTTCTGAGTGAACTTGTCTGAAAGCAAGTCTAGCTGTGTTGGAGTTCTGTTCTGGAATCTCAGCATTTAGAAGGCTGAAGCAGGAGGTCACTATGGGTTTGAAGCCAGCCTAAGCTACATAGTGAGTTCTAGGTCAGACTGAAATGGATTGCAGAGAAAGATCCTGCCTCAAAACAAAACAATAAAATCCATGTGCAGTGGTTAAGTCTCACATTGTAGAGGGAGTAAGCAGAGTCAGAGCTCAGGGCTGCCCTACCCATGACATGCCAGCTGCTAAAGACCATAGCAATCTCCTCTTTCTATTGTATTTCCCATCACTACATATTTCTTTCTTTTTTTTTTTTTTGTGCATCAATTTTCCTGTTACTGTGACAAAGTGCCTGAGGGAAAAATCATTTCAAAGGAAGAAATGGTTTGTTTTGGTTCAGAGGGATCAATTCCTGGGAATTTGGCCCTGATGTTTCTGAACTGTGGTGATGCAGAAGGTCATGGTGATGCAAAACTGCTCAGTCAAGGTGGCCAGAGAGGGGAGAGAGATAGGGGAGAGGGATGGGTGAAGATTCTTCCAAGTCAAGTCCCCAGGGGCCTATTTTCTATAGTTGCCACCTCCTGATCCCTCCACTACCTTCCCATAATGCTATCAAATTATGAGACTTATCAGTGCACTAATCCCTTAGTGAAGTCAGACCTGCTGATCTGGCCCATCCAAAAGCCCACCTCTCCACCTCTGAACACTGAACACTGCTGCATTGGGAACTAGGCCTTCAGTGTTGTACCCATGTTGAGGGAAACCCCCCCCCCCAAGGCCACTAGGGAACTGTACTCAATGTAAACACATGAGGGTCTGTTTATTGTTTTGGACAAGTTCAAAAGAAACCTGGGTCAAAAGTCTTTGTTCCAATGC
This sequence comes from Sigmodon hispidus, assembly GCA_004025045.1. Taxonomy (NCBI): domain Eukaryota; kingdom Metazoa; phylum Chordata; class Mammalia; order Rodentia; family Cricetidae; genus Sigmodon; species Sigmodon hispidus. The sequence goes on from PVIH01007935.1 coordinate 92,760, forward strand.
AGCAGAGGGTTACCAGCCCTGAGCCCAGAGGTGAGGAGTTTTTGAAGAAGAGCTTGCATAAGCAGGGTGCTGCACATCTTGGCATTTCAGGATTGGGTAAAGGGGTACGGGATACAGTAGCTACTGGCTGAACTTTCTGGGCATGAACCTAACTTTTGAATCTATAGGCTGTAAGATGCACTCCCAGACCTGGGCCCTGCCCTCAGGTACCAAACGCCTTTCCCAAAACAAAGTTTTCTAAGGATAAATCTATGCCTTCACATCAGCACATGAGCTTTAGGGAAGCATTTAGAATTCAAGCTATAAAGTGTATGTGTGTGTTATGTGTGCCTTTGCAAATGTATGTGTGTATGTATGCACACACACTCATGCCTGGTGTAAAGGCATAGATTTACCTTTATAAAACTTTATCTCAGGAAAGACCATTTTTTTTTTTTTTTTTTTTTTTTTTTTTTTTTTTTTTTTTTTTTTTTTTTTTTTTTTTTTTTTTTTTTTTTTACAGAACATCTAGTGCCTGAGTGCAGGGCCCAGGTCTAAGAAGGATCTAGGAAAAATCTCAGGAATGCACCTAACAGTCAATAGATTCAAAACTTGAGTGTGTGCCGAAAGTTTAACCAGTAGTTTCCAAGAATTACTCTACCATATACCCCTTTACCCAATCCTGAAATGCCAAGATGTGTGCCACCTCACTTACATATTTTTTTTTTTTTAAACTCTCACCCCTGAGCTTGTGGCCAAATTCCTTCTGCTACATCAGAACATAGGATTTTGGCTCCGGTTCCTTTGAACCTGTCCAAAAGAATAAACTGACCCTCATGTGTTTGCATTGGAATCCAGCTCCCTGGTGGTCTTTGGGGGTCTCTCGACATAGGTACTATACCTGTGTGTGTGTGTGTGTGTGTGTGTGAGTGTGACAGTGACCCAAAGTTCACCAGCTATGGCTCTAGGTTCAGCTTGCAGCCATAGTATGGAACAATTGTACTCATGGAAATCAAACTTACATATATGAGGCATCCGGTTCAGTTCTCAACCAACTGCATTGGCTTATGTCTAATGGAGTAAAGACCTACTGACATTCCCTGGAAACTTGTTAGAAATTCAGTCTTAGGCCTCACACCCACTGGGTGATTAACATGCTTGTGGACATTAGAGAACTGGACCCAGAGCAAAATGACTTTGAATAGATTATTCTTCTCAGACTCTGCTGTGTGTGCTGGGCCCTTGGCAGATATCAACAATGCAATTCCAAGGCTCCACCTTCACAGGAGCTCAGTGCATTTAAATGTATCATACAGAGGTGGGCTTGCAATATGCTCTCTAGAGGCAAAACTAGTCTTGCTTTGTATCATTTGTTTTTTCTTTAAAAGTTTTTTTAACATATCCACCAACTTCTCCCCCCTTCCCTCTTCCCAGTTATCCCCCACCTTCCCCTACCCCCCATTCCCCATCCATTCCTCAGAGAGGGTAAGGGCTCCCAGGGTGAGTCAATGCAGTCTGTCTCATCCAGTAGAGGTAGGACCAAGCCACTCCTCCCCCCAGTATAAAGGCTGAACAAGGTAGATGTTCATAGAGAATAGGCTCTAAAAAGCCAATTCATGCACCAAGAACAAATTCTGGTCCCACTGCCAGAGGCTCCACAAACTGCCCACCCCATTCAACTGTCATCCACATTCAGAGAGCCTAGTTCAGTCCCATGCAGATTCCTTAGCTGTCAGTTCAGAGCCAGTGAGCTCCTAATAGCTCAGGTCAGCTGTCTCTGTTGGCCTCCTCATCATGATCTTGATCCTTTTGCTCATATAATCTCTCCTCCCTCTCTTCGACTGGACCGGAGCACAATCTGCTTTTGAACAGGGTCTCACTATATATGGCTGGCATGGATCTTGCTGTGTAGATCAGGCAGGCCTTGAACTCACAGAGTTCTGCCTGCCTCTGCCTCCTGACTGCTAGGACTAAAGGCATGCCATACCATACCTGCCCACCTTTCTTTCTCTTTAAATATTTGTTTTTATTATTTTAAATTGTGCATGTGCATGTACATACATATGTGCAGTCACCCTTGGAGATCAGAGTTATATTCTCCTGGAGCTGGAGTTACAGGCAGTGGTGAGCCACCCAACATTGGTGCTGGGAACTGAACTTAGATCTTCTGCAAGAAGACTGTGTGTCCTAACCACTGAGCCACCTCTCCATCCCCTTTCTGTCACTTCAGTTGCTTTACTTGGTCTTCCCTCCTTCATGTTGCCTAGCATGGGCTCCAATACCCAGCTTTCAGGAATCCTCCCACTTTTTTTTGGCAGTTGTGGGTGGTGCTTGTTGCCATTTCCTGCTCTCATTATCTTCTCTACCAGCTTCCTGCTGGCTTTGCAGAACACACTAATAGGTTCCCCATCTAGCTGTGATGAATTTGCTGATTCTATCAGAGTCCACTGTTGCTCTGCTCTGCCATTTCTGGGCCCGTGGTGAGGCCCGGGCCTGCTGCCCACATCTCTGGCTCTGAATTAAAAGGCAAATATGAAGCAGAATGCATGAGGGGACTTGTTTCCTGATAAGAGAATGCTATGTTCCATTGTCTTTTTAATTGGAGCTCTTTCCCTTCTTCTGAGATCTCACACACACTCCCTTGGATTTCCCATTAAGTGGGTACCAGCGGCTAAGTGACAAGTGTCGGTTACACTGACCAGATGACACATACTGCTGTCCTTTGTCTGTATCTGTAGAAGCAGTGAAGCTTGATGGCTGTTATCCCCACTAAGTTCATTGTTATCTGTTAAGTGGTGGATCTGTTTGATTCTGTTCTTCGAGCATTAGAGGAAATAAGACAGCATGTCTCTAAGTCCATCAAGAGAATAAGTGATGATGACCTTTGAAATGTTCCATTTGCCTCAACTGCTCTTTTTTTTTTTTCCTTCTTTATTTTGTATTTATCAAAAAAAACACAGTAAAAAAAGAATTTAAAATGTGGAAGGGTTAACAATAACTATACAGAGGATAAGAATCATAAGCATGGCTTATCAAGGGTGGAAATACAAATAAGATTGCTACACCTATATTTTCTTTGTGTTCATCTTTCCCTCTGAATTTTTTTTTCCATCC